>JASAOE010000226.1:0-25000 GCA_029964075.1 Patiria pectinifera
GTGACTAAAAGGTCATCAATTCGTGGAGTTAAAGGTCGTAGGATCATTTGATTTTTGTAACTTTTTGACCCCCCCCTCCAAAAAAATTAAGGTGTGAGACGTGATGGGTATTTTTTTCTATATTCCTGCTCTACTACAGTAGTTGTTCCCATGTATCCAAATTCAGCTTCCAAATCAATTCAATCTCAAGATATGGGTCCTTAAAGTCAGCGATTTATTCTATGGGCCAGTCAGTTTCCCCTTTTTTGGCATTTCATTGAACTTTGTGCTACCGTAACACCTCAACGGAAAACAATGTGAATTTTTGCTTTTGACCTCATCTATAGAACAACTAACAGAACCTTTCCACCAAGTTTGAACAAAATCTGTGACATTATGGTGCCATGGCCCGTTGAATTGGCAACGGAATGACCCGTTCTTATTTTGTTTTGAAAGATCACAAGGGCTTTAAAACATGACTCGGAAACCATTGGAACAGTACTTGAATTAAGTAGAGGGTACGGATATGTTCATATCGAAAAAAAAAACAACTTTGTCGCTTCAAAGGTTGTTTTTAAAAATAAAAACATTTTTGTTTTAAAAGTCGTCTATTTCTTCCCATCTCCCTTTCTTGGGGATATTGGATTATCCCATAGCTTACTGTTCCCATTAAATACAGTTAAATCGGCAATAGAAATGGTTCAGCAATTCAGACCAAAGTTAAACCTTTTTTTTAAGCCGAAAATGGAATAATTAATATCAAACCGATAATGGAGTAAACTGTTTAAAAATACATTTTGCAGCAGATCTTTTTCGTAGCGGCCATATTGGAGGGCATCTTTAGTTATTGTAATAAAGTAACAATGAATGCAGAAAAGGGTCGTCCATCCATATTGCAGCAAAACAAAGAAAGACCTTTTACGCATGTAGTTAAAAAGGATCACTGTCGGCCATTTTCTGTTTGATTCAACAACAACTGTACAAAAAGTCATGTACATGTATCATTTTAAACGACCTGAAACCACTAGTTTCATTTTTTAGTTTGTTGGTATTTCACCTTTTTGAAACAATATACATGACATGTGTAGTATCCAGACGCCACTTCTTTGATTGTGCACCAAGTCTGTACAGAATCGAGTGCCTTTTCAGTATTTAAAGTATTTCCTAACAAAATTGGAAATGTTTCATGTCTTTTCAAAATTTTGCAATGACTAATCTTCATTGAGATATTTTATGTGATGAAAATAAGTGGCGTCATGATGCAACATTCTATCCCAATTTTTACACAATCCACAAGACTGGACTGAAACTTTCGTTGGCAACTCACCACTTTGTTCATGTCCGTATTGGGCGGATCCACTTGCCTCCTTCCCGTGTTTAACACATCCAGTAGCGTGGTCTGATCAGACTCATCCAGCGTTACGGGTCCATACGGTATCTCGGGCGATTCAGTGGGCTGTACGTCGTCCAGAGTGGAGAAACGAACATTGGATACATTTATTGCCAGAAGCACGGTACTGCCAATGACTAGGAGCAGAATTAATGCAAAAGTCTTGAGAAGTGAGACAGACATTTTGCCCTTTTTGTCATCTAACTTGCCTCGGCATCCAAAGTCACGTTACGTGCATTTTCGAACGATGGCAATACATGGCAGACCGAATGCGTGAGACTGATGTGCGCTTGAGCAATACATTGTGCTAACTACAAGGGCAGGAATGCGGGTCTGGATAATCCAGAATGTCTGGAAGGTTTGCCAGGATTTGACACAAATATTTCCCATTACTTCTTTTGTTTGCCTTGCAAGGCAAGGCACTGTACCCAGTCTCCAACACTATGGCCGTTTTATTGTGTTGTTCCAACATTAGGAAAGATGTTCAATGACCACGACTCTGTTATTTATTTATTTGTTTATTTATTTATTACATTTCTTTATCACGGGTATGCGCGAAAAAAATTAAAAACTGGTTTTCATTAAGGCCCTGCATACATTTAAAATGACTACATACAAATACAAATACACTCAAATACAAATACAATACAATCAAAGTACCACAATACAACAAAATATATTTAAGATAGTATAACAATTATTCAACATCGCCAAACAGGTGTAAAGCCTGAGGTAAAGTGAACACAGAGAATGTGTATACATTTGTGCAATCTATTGATAAGGCAAGGCCACCGGAAAACAAATAATACATATACTATCGGCGAATAAAATTGTATAGATTTAGTAAAGTTGAATATGACTTTCTTATGAGTGAATCTGCAGTTGATTATGAAATAACTGCAAGTCTTTGTTTCATGTCATGCATTACAAAGTTTTATTAGCTGTATATACAAGGTAGGCCTATCATTCAAATAATAGTTTGCACTTGGTTTGAAGATGAGACATGGTCATTTTCCCCACAATCTTAACCCCGAAAAAATTTTGGAGGGAAATTTAAACTGATCCGATTCACTTCGGGTAAAGGAATCAACAGTATTTTTTTTTATTATCCTGTTAGTTCTTCAACAAATCATGAATGTTTTTCGCAGCAGGGCCGTTTCCAACCGTTTAAAGCCGATGACATTCATTTTACTTGGGAGGCAACAATCAAATAATATTGTGACATCAAAGCTGATCACGCACTGTCAATCCAGTCCATCCCTAATTACCGGGAGTTCAATCCCACCGTACGGTCTACGGAGGTCCAAGCCCCGCCCCCAGCAAGCGTACAAGCGCTGCCGCTACTTTTACAATGAATGCACAAGAGGTCTACGCATGCGTATTTCTGTTGAACAAAAGCACATACCTCAAAGATGGCTGAAATGCAAACGGTCTATTCTGAATGAACACGACCAGAACTCCAAACGTACGTATTAACAGAGCAAATTTACAGTGTCAGAAGTCCCTTATGATGGATTACTATACGATTTTTGCTTTCAGTTACACCTGAAAGGGTTAGGCCTTTATGTTGCAACATTTTGTAAACTTGTCATAGTTTTCTTTCTTTTGTTTGCGGTTTTTATTTCTTTGGGTACGTAAGGTTTTTATTATCATTTTAGTTGACCAATTACGGAAACTACTCCCTTTAAAATAGAACGAATATTGATTAAATCAACTATTAAAGATAACTGCAAATAATCCAGGACGCATTTAAAAATCTGTGACCACAATTGAATCGAATTGAAGGGAATATAGGAACGGCTTTGGAAATGGACGCTGATAATGGCCCGGGCCGAATTCCATTCATAAATTCTCCGTTTCGGTCAACAAGTCCAATCTAGTAAAAAAAATACTTAATTTCCAACGATTTTGTTTGACAAATGTACTTCATGTTTTTCGAAAAACCACTTTAGCTATGTTATGGTATATGCCTGTCGCAAGTAGTCGTAAACATCTCTTTCTTTGGCTTGCGCGTGGCGGTGCCTGTGTAGTGTGAATTTAGGACTCTCGAAATACGGGCTCATTGGTAGTATTGGGCATGCCGAAAGTGAAGATTCTAAACGTTCAACTTCTACAAAGCTTAACATTTTAGAGACCGTACAGGCTTCATTTGGAGTCAAAATTTCATGTGATACCGGAAAAGCCGTTAAGAAAAGCCAACCAGCCAGCGTTTTATCATCAGGCGACAGGCTCTCGACTAATAAGAATGGGTAAACTGTCTTAGGTATTTTTGAATTGAAGATAAAGCTACATTCATAATGTCTTTTTATTGGTTTTGAATGGAAAATTTTTCACATGCTGTTTTCATTGCGACTTAAAAATATGTGTTTTCGTTTTCGTCTGTGACGGTAGCACCAACAAGCTCATCCAAATGGTAGAATGCCGATGGGTTTTCTATACCTCCTATTTCATCATCCTCGTCTCTACGAACTAATCTGTGCCTTATCGAGTTATTTTCTTCCATCGGCTCAAGAGGTTGCTCATGGTCCTCGTTGCTAGTTCTTGCAACATCCTCGTCTGATGTTGAGACTCCACTCAGCCCCAATGTGAACAGAGGATTAGTTATTCCTGCGTCATCATTGTACAAACCATCCAAATTGGAAGCATACTCAATCGTGACGGAAGCTTCAGCCTGTTCCTGGTTATCTGCGGTGGTCTTCCTGGGCAACTTAACGTAGAAGGCCGTGGGAAGATACACGCGGCTTTTTGAGCGCTTTGCTTTCTGCAGGAAATAAACTACCACACAGAGGAGCGACGCAATCAAAAGAATACCCCCAGCTACGAAGAAAGCAATGTCGTACTGCTCGGTGTTGTCGTATGCTATGCCTACAACGGAGAAATGGTAGAAAATTAAAAAATCCGGGCTGTGAAAGGAAAACCAACTCAAGTTTCCCTTGCATGCCTTTTGGTCACTAAACAAAACATACAGTATTGCTGTACCTCATGAAGGGTGACCCCAAAAATGCAACACTGAAACATCCTTTTTTTCTTCAAAAACGTGATCTGTGAATTCTTATGTTTCGGATATATGATTAAAGCTGAGAGTTTTTTTCTTTCAAATACTGAAAATAAATGCGTGCGAACATCATCCTGGCGGCATGATAAAATGGCAGTGAACGCATAGCAACGTTTTGTTGAGATAACTGATGCGTAACTCGGACATAAGTCGGACTTATGATCCGTGCTTCCAACAAAAACGTAATGAAAGGATGTACCATTTTTTATTTGAGAATGACATTGTTATTTGGATCTCCGATTTGACGAATACATTTAGTTAAAGTCAGTTTGCTAGATGCACTCGGACCCGGAATCCGAGTTCCATTTCACCTGACACTCCGATCCTTTGGGCCAAAAAGCAGTTTTCGTATCAAAAAATTTCCCTGGTCATAATGGCCTGGAACGGTGACTCAGAGAGGTGTTTTGACCCAGATAAGACAGTGTCAGGTCAAATTTGACCCGAATGTGGGGTGGAATCTGACCTCGGACTTGTAAGAGTGTAACATTACCTGACACGAGGTTGCCCAAGACATTTCCAACAGAATTGAAGAGCAGCATGATTCCCAAGGCTTCCGCGGCATCCGATTGATGCACCTGAGCACGTACGATGACCATCACCAGAGACGACGACATTCCCGCCACGGCTCCCAACAGCAAGGCCAGGATCGCCAGCGGAATGAAGTCAACAAAGGCGGGCATCACGGAGACCGTCACACAGAAGACAAACAGACCCAAGGCGTAGGCCATTTCGCCGGTGATGTACCTCTTATCGATGAACCAACCGTGGCCGATGCGGCCCACGAAGCTTCCAATGCCAAAAATTGACAGCAAGAAGGCGGAGATGTCGAGATCGATCCCCACCGATTCAGCTCGAGGAACGATGTAGACGATCCCCAGCCTGCCAAAGCCGTGCAGGAAAGCTACAACCATCGTTAAGACGAAGGACGTGTTGCGCATCAATCGACCAAGTCCGTACGTGTGGAGCAGGAAGTGTTTGAGGCGAGAGACACAACTCAGGAAGTGTACTGTTGATGACTCGGGCGGGTCAGAGAAGGCTGATGCCACATGACCTGGACAGTTTTTAACTAGGATCATGGTGACATCGTTAACTTCAATCTCTTCGATTTCGTCTTCATCCGGGACAGAGATGTCTCTGTGCCGCTCAGCACTATCACTGTCTCTGATACCACGGCCGTTCTCTGTGTCATTTTCCAATGTGGAGACACTTCCATTCAATTGGGCCGGTCCGTTCTGCACTTCGGCATGGCGTCGTTTTTTCTTTCTAGGCTTCCTGACCGTGGGTCGCATGACCGCCCCTGCTGCAAGAAGATGCAGATTTATTGCTGCTGTAACCAAGAGTGAACCCTCCCAGCCGTAAATGTCGATCAGGTAGGAGACCAACGGCGGGAAGACAAGTTGACCTGCACTGAAACCCGCTGAGGCTAGACCAACAGCAAAGGCAAACCGCTTCTTGAAGTACATCCCCAATGCGTGTACTGCTGCTACAAACGACATACTGCTACCCACGGCTAAAACGGGAAGAGAAAATACATGAGCACAGGTCAAAGGGATGAGTTAAGTTCGCCAAATATTTTATTTAATATGTACGTTCTTGCCCATTTGTGGTAAGTTGACCACAAATCTCTTCTGCCTTATCTTTCCTGTATAGTCTGTTAATGTGCTTGAAATGGTATTTTTTTCGAACCGATTTCTAAATGTGTTGTACTCATACTTTACAATGTCCAGTCCTCGATTAAGGTACAATCGTTTGTTCAATTCCGAGGACATTATTCCCATGAAACGTTGGGTTTCTCCATCAAATCGTTACAATCAAACATACAAACCAAATGAATGCACAAGAGGTCTACTCGTGCGTATTCCTATTGGACAAATGCATACACCTCCAAGATGGCTATAGTGCAAACGGTCTATTCTGAATGAACATGACCGGAGCGCTAAACTCACGCATTTAACAGAGAAAATTAACAATATGCAAAAGTCCCTTTATGATAGATTACGTATACGATTTTTGTTTCAGTTTCAGCTGAAAGTGTTAATGTTGCAAAATGTTGTAAACTTTTCATAATTTTCATACTTTTGTTTTCGGTTTTAATTTCTTTGGGTTTGTTAGGGGAACAAATATCACTGAGCATGCATAGATTACTGTGGAGTTCTAAAGAAGACACCTCTTGGGCTTCTCCAATGACCAATGAGAGGTACCGCGCGATGGAGAGACACGCCCCCTCCCTTCACTAGAGGCCTGTGGCTCCTTGGCCCCACTGAATGCCCCTTCCACTTAAATGAGGTCCCTAAGTGCACCCTAAAAACCGGACCCTGGTGTGACGAAGCCGTCTCGTCTTCGCTCTGTCCCATGTAGAGGCGACACGATGTGTCGTGTTTAGAGCGCCAAACCGTACACCTGCATTATCCACTAACTGTACCGCGTAGACAACACTTGGTTCCACACCAAGCATACTGAATCATTTTAATCCGAACAGGTGTGCATATTACAATGCAGCATTTTCGCTTCCAATAAGATCATTCTGTGGATCTTGGCAAACACCCTTTTTGTTTTATTATGTTACCTCAGTGTTGTGAAAAACATTCAGTTGGCCAATGTCATAAATCATATACTGTATAAGGCTGCACATGATGCCCATCCCTGGGCCTTATACGTTTAATAAGTACATTTCTGGATAATACTTGTAAGTCTGAGATCCGTATACGGGACACAGACACATACCGTCGCCAGTCGGTCAACTGAAGAAAAACAAACATCTTACCTAATACCAATCCATTGCTGAATATAAGGAATACTATTGATGTCGCTTGAGATGACATCACCGTGCCAGCCACGAATAAAACTCCGCCCGCCATCGTAACAGCACGTGGACCAAACTTAGTGCAGAGTGCACCTGAAAAGGGACCTAGAAAAATGAAATGTTTCTTAAAAATAATAAGTAATTCTGTCGTATGTAGGTTATTACTGGTTGTTTGCTGATGAATTACCCACTGTCCATGATTGGAAACTTTTATCCACTGAAATCGGTGAGCATGGATACGAACAACTTTTCTTATGCTATAAATTGAAATATTATTTTGCAGGCTCACATTGGGTCCATTGGGAGCCACTGAGCAATCCGCAACAAATCGTTCTCACCCATTATTCCTGTCACCAGTGTCGTCATGGATATAACCAAGCCTGCAGTGACAGCACTGGCGTCGAAATAGTCCATCCAGATGGTCAAGTAAACACTCAGCGACGAAGTGTATCCGATGGTCGTAAAGTATGACAGAAACGCGCCGAAGTCGACGACCCAGGCCCAGCCGGAATCCGTGCGGGGTGTCCGAGTCCCGGTCCCGGTCGCCTTGCCCATTTTCCTGCCGTTCCTTTCCCTACTTAACTGATGGTTCAGCCCAAGTCATTTTCAGCTCAAGAATCGTTTCTAACTTCGTGAGTTATTCATCATATTGCGGGATTTTATTTCTATACAGAGTATTTATTGGTTTTATGTACAGAGTGAATATGCACTTTTATATCTCTATTTATAAAACAGAGCGCATGCGCAGTGTAGCGCCCAAATACAAATACGCATTAAAGCAGCTGTCACAGTATAGAGTAGTGTCACAACTTTACTTGAATTTTAAAATTTATTGCAAGCAGCTAATCTTGAACGTTTTGAATATTCAAATGCCTTAATCGGCCGACTGAAAGAACTACCATACCAATGTAGGACAGAGCAATTTTTTTTCGCATAAAAAGATATTGAAGAGTTGAGTATTCAGTATAAAGGAATTAATAATCTGATATGTTTTTAACCAAGTAAAACGCATTTTATTCTTCAAAAGTTTTTTTCAAGTATTAAGTTATTTGGTCGTGTAAACTGTACTAGCAGCACGCTGCACAGGATCGTTCACAGGCTCAGCGTCATTGACACTTCAGTGTACGTCTGGCATGTTAATAATTAATTTGTGATTACACCACATCAATCTTTGGACTTGTGCATAGAAACACAATTCCTGTGTATAACTGTTTGGTTGGTTCGTGTGGCTATGCCGCGATGACCTTCAAACATTGGACTTTACAATTGTATTGTAACCAAATCATGCGATTTGAAGTTGCACGAAAGTCTATCTAGAGAATTCAATAACTGATACCAAAAACCTGTGCAGCCCTTCAATAACTGATTTGATTGCATTATTAAGAAAAAAAAAATGGTGGACAGTCAACATAAGGATGCTTTATCGGTTAATAATTTATACCCTACACCGGGTGTTTCCCAACGTAAAAAAACAAAACAAATGATATGAACAAACTATAAACACAATGACCAATATTTTGGTTTTATTATAAACTAAGACCGTAAGCTTTCCACTGATATCTTGGATGCATTCCTCCGGTCATGCATCGATGGGTTCCACTGTTTTAATAATGGTATGCGAAAACCTTCTTGGGACAGTTTGGGGTAAAACAGTGTGAGCACAACCAGTCTTGTGACATGTATAGCTTCAAGGGATATTCGAGAAAACATTAACAAAACACGATTTCCATATTTTGGTGATGATGTACGGCAGTGCGAGTTGTATTTCGAATATCAAGGAAATGACACATGCATCTTCCAACATCATTGGCGGCACAAGACGGTACCCTAGCCAACAGACTCATTACTGTAGGTAATCGTTTTCAGGAATTTTAGGAGACAGAGTATCACACTGAATCGTGCTGTGACCTCCCAGGTCCAGGGATCTGGCTCCTTGAGACTTTTTTTTTTGTTGGGGGGGGTATTTAGAGAACAAGATTTTCAGAACTCCATGTCCCAACTTTCAGAATTTGCAAACAAAACAAATTATTTTTAAAAAAAAAATGAGTAAAACAATACGGGCGATTCCCAATAGTGCGCCTCAGGACTTTTGCAACGCGGGCAAGGCCAATAATGCCAATCTGAAATCTGTCGACCCAATTTTCTGAAGGGTCGGGATTTATAACATTATTGTCTTTGCGATCTCTTTATTGATTATAAATGAAGTAAGCAATATTTTGGTCCGTAGCTGAAATTTTAAACTGAAATTTAAAGTGACAAACCATATATCTTTTATTGAAATTATGTGAAAAACTTCATATTATATCAATGAAATTTCGACATAAAATCGCCGTCTCCTCGACTGTGATTTCAACATCGCCAGGCTATGTTGCTAGACATGGGAGTCCATAGGAGTCCAAATGTCATGTGACACCGAAAAAGTGCTTAAAACCAGCCAGCCGGTGTTTTTTGTCAACACGTGACGGGCTCTCGACCGATGGAATATACAGGCAAACTGTCTTAGGTAGTTGTGAATGAAAGATAAAAACACATTAACATGTCATTTTATTGGTATTGAATGAAAATTGTTCTTAATAATGCTATTTTCATTGCGACCTAAAAATATGTGTTTTCGTTTTCGTCTGTGACGGTAGCACCAACAAACTCATCCAACTGGAAGAATGCCGATGGGTTTTCTATACCTCCTATTTCATCATCCTCTTCTCTACGAACTAATCTGTGCCTTATCGAGTTATTTTCTTCCATCGGCTCAAGAGGTTGCTCATGGTCCTCGTTGCTAGTTCTTGCAACATCTTCGTCTGATGTTGAGACTTCACTCAGCCCCAACATGAACAGGGGATTAGTTATTCCTGCGTCATCATTGTACAAACCATCCAAATTGGAAGCATGCTCAATCGTGACTGAAGCTTCAGCCTGTTCCTGGTTATCTGCGGTGGTCTTTCTGGGCAACTTAACGTAGAAGGCCGTGGGAAGATACACGCGGCTTTTTGAGCGCTTTGCTTTCTGAAGGAAATAAACTACCACACAGAGGAGTGACGCAATCAGAAGAATGCCCCCAGCTACGAAGAAAGCAATGTCGTACTGCTCGGTGTTGTCGTATGCTACGCCTACAACAGAGAAATGGTAGGAAAAAAAGAAAAGGCTGTGAAAAGAAAACCATTTTATTTTTAACGGAATTTTCGGAGAACGACGTCGCCTGTACGGGCACTAAATATGTACATGTACATGTACAATAGTATTGCTTTATTATGAATAAGAGGCGTTAGATGTTAATTTAGCAAGCACGCAGTGGTTTTACGAGGATTTACTCCCAGGGCGAATACGCATGCACAGTTGAATAGCGCACGAGCGCGCTGGTAGTGTGCACGCACAAACACCACCCTGGCGGCACTATGGCGGCACACGCATAGCAAAGTTTGGCTGAGATAACTGATGCGTAACTCAACGAAATGTTGGTGTTACTGTAACACATATATAACATAGTAAATTTCAGAGCTAATAGACCGCTTGCAGATACGTTCGATAATCGACGCGCGAAGGCGCGCGACGCCATGTTGTGGGACAAGCATATATCTATCCATTCACATTTTGTCCCACAACATGGCGTCGCGCACCTTCGCGCGTCAATTATCGATCGCGTCTGCAAGCGGTCTATAAAGAGAAGCTGTGTAGCACTGGTGAAGTAATTAAACGGTGTATACAGACAGTCTCAAAGCAGTGCTTTCCAAAAAAACTTAGTTTCCAAATTTACCAAATTGATTTTGTAAATAATGTTAGTAAGGCCAAAAAAAAAAAGTCTCCGGTTTCTGGATGACTGGGCCCCCCAAAGTGGGACGCGGCTTTTTTTTTTTTTTTTTTTTTTTTTTTTTTTTTTTTTGGCTTCAAATGTCGGCTGATGACTGCAAATAAACTTAGTGCAACTTATGGAGTCCAGAGAGGCCACATAAATCTTATTCTCGATAAATCTTATTCTCGACTTCTACAAAAACAAAAGCAGTGTGCATTCAGCAGCAGCCAGTCAAACCGGCGGAACCGGTTTTTGTACATTTTTGAAAAAATCTTTTATTGAAAACCATTTGCCGACGCGCCGCGCTGCAGCGACGCGCGCGCGCGCGGAGCATTTTGGCCTAAGCACTACATGTAGGCCTACTTTGAAATTGTCTATATGTTTTTTTCCAGGTGGATAGTAGCTTTCACTCAAATCAGACTTCAGATCCGCTTCCAACATCAATCTAATTAAAGGATGTACATTTTTATTTGAGGATGACATTGTAATTTGGATCTTCGATTTGACGTAGGGAGTTAATTTCGATTTGCTAGATGCACTGATAATATGCACCCATGGTCAGCTTCCACCCGGAATCCGAGTCACATTTCACCTGACACTCAGATCCTTCGGGCCAAATAAGACTTTTGCGTAAAAAAAAAAAAACATCTGCCCAGATAATAGCCTGGAACAGTGACCCAGCGAGGTATTTTGACCCAGATAAGTGTGAGGTCAAACCTAACCCGAATGTGGGGTAGAGTCTGATCCGGGACTTATAAGAATGTGACATTACCTGACACAAGGATGCCCAAGACATTTCCAACAGAATTGAAGAGCAGCATAATTCCCAAGGCTTCTGCGACATCTGATTGATGTACCTGGGCACGTACGATGACCATCACCAGGGACGACGCTGTTCCCGCCACGGCTCCCAACAGCAAGGCCAGGATCGCCAGCGGAATGAAGTCAACAAAGGCGGGCATCAAGGAGACCGTTACACAAAAGACAAACAGACCCAAGGCGTAGGCCATTTCGCCGGTGATGTACCTCTTATCGATGAACCAACCGTGGCCGATGCGGCCCACGAAGCTTCCAATGCCAAAGATTGACAGCAAGAAGGCGGATATGTCGAGATCGATCCCCACCGATTCGGCTCGAGGAACGATGTAGACAATGCCCAGCCTGCCAAAGCCGTGCAGGAAAGCTACAACCATCGTTAAGACGAAGGATGTGTTGCGGACCAATCGACCAAGTCCGTACGTGTGGAGCAGGAAGTGTTTGATCCGAGAGATACAACTCAGGAAATGTACTGTTGATGACTCGGGCGGGTCAGAGAAGGCTGATGCCACATGACCTGGACAGTTGTTAACTAGGATCATGGTAACATCGTTAACTTCAATCTCTTCGATTTCGTCTTCATCCGGGACAGAGATGTCTCTGTGCCGCTCAGCACTATCACTGTCTCTGATACCACGACCGTTCTCTGTGTCATTTTCCAATGTGGAGACACTTCCATTCAATTGGGCCGGTCCGTTCTGCACTTCGGCATGGCGTCGTTTTTTCTTTCTTGACTTTCTGACCGTGGATCGCATGACCGCCCCTGCTGCAAGAATATGCAGATTTATTGCTGCTGTAACCAAGAGTGAACCCTCCCAGCCGTAAATGTCGATCAGGTAGGAGACCAACGGCGGGAAGACAAGTTGACCTGCACTGAAACCCGCTGAGGCTAGACCAACAGCAAAGGCAAACCGCTTCTCGAAGTACATCCCCAATGCGTGGACTGGTGCTACAAACGACATACTGCTACCCATGGCTAAAAAGGGAAGAGAAAATACATGATCACAGGTCAAAAGGATGATAAAGTTCGCCAAATACTTTATTTGCTATGTACTTTCTTGCCCATTTGTGGTATGTTGACCACAAATCTCATCTGCCTTAACTTTCCTCTATAGTCTGTCAAGGTGCTTGAAATGGTATTTTTTTTCCAACCGATTTCTAAATGTATTGTACTCATACTTACAATGTCTAGTCCTCGATTAAGGTACAACCGTTTGTTCAATTCCGAGGACATAATTCCCATGAAATGTCGGGTTTCTCCATCGAATCGTTACAATCAAACATACAAACCAAATGAATGCACAAGAGGTCTACTCCACTGATCTCTATGGATAGCGGATAAAGAGCCGCACAATGAATGAATTTGACGCCATATTGGTGAGACCGGTGAGACTGCGGCTGGTGATCTAAAAAGGACAAGTAAAGTTGCCGTCTTTATAGCATCATGGTTACTTTTGTAACATCGCGGTCCACTTAGCTTATATTTTGACCACCACCACTGACCAAGGTTTACAATTTTTCTAACTTCGTGGTTTGCTTTTTAAATGCCGCAGTTCACTTTTTTCGGCGTTTTGGAAATAATAATCACTACGAAAATGTGTCCTATTTAGAACATCATAATACGTGTACGTGACAAAAATGCGCGTCAACTATTGATACAACTATTGATAGAACGTTTGTGTTATACGCGGCCATCTTCGTGAGACCAGGCGCGAATTGGTCAATATGCAAAGTCTACTGTCAACCTCGTTCCCCATAGGTACGATCTTGCTGCGCCAAGTTGTTTCCCATCATGCCTTGCGCGAGTGTAAGGAACGCGCACGCACCCATGGAGTCAAGGCTGGTCTACTGTGTGACTGGTGTATGGATATCCGCTATCCAGTCTTTATATAGAGATCAATGGTCTACTCGTGCGTATTCCTGTTGGACAAATGCACACACCTCCAAAATGGCTGCAGTGCAAACGGTCTATCTGGATGAACATGACCAGAACGACAAACGCACGCATTTATCGGAGAAAATTAACAATATCCAAAAATCCCTTTTATGATAGATAACTTTTACGATTTTTGTTTTCAGTTTCAGCTGAAAGTGTTAATGTTGCAAAATGTTGTAAACTTTTCATATTTTGTTTACTTTTGTTTGCGGTTTTAATTTCTTTCGGTTTGTTAGGTTGAACAAATATCACTGAGCATGTATAGATTACTGTGGAGTTCTGAAGAAGACACCACTTGTGGCTTCTCCAATAACCAATGAGAGATACCGTGCGATGGAGAGACACGCCCCCCTCCCTCCACTAGAGGCCTGAGGCTCCTTGGCCCCACTGAATGCCCCTTCCGCTTAAATGAGGTCCCTAAGTGCACCCCAAAAACTGGACCCTGGTGTGACCAAGTCGTCTCGTCTTCGCTCTGTCCCATGTAGAGGCGACACGATGTGTCGTGTTTAGAGCACCATACCGTACACCTGCATTATCCGCTAACTGTACTGCGAAGACAACACTTGGTTCCACACCAGGGATACTGAATCATAATCCAAACAGGTGTGCATTTTACAATGCAGCATTTTCGCTTCCAACAAGATCATTCTGTGGATCTTGGCAAACACCCTTTTTTTGTTTTATTATGTTACCTCAGTGTTGTGAAAAAAACATTCAGTTAGCCAATATCATAAATCATAGGTAGGGCTGCACATGATCATGCCCATCCCCGGGCCTTATACGTTCAATAAGTGCGTTTCTGGATAATACTTGTAAATCTGAGATCCGTATACGGGACACAGACACATACCGTCGCCAGTCGGTCAACTGAAGAAAAACAAACATCTTACCTAATACCAATCCATTGCTGAATATAAGGAATACTATTGATGTCGCTTGAGATGACATCACCGCGCCAGCCACGAATAAAACTCCGCCCGCCATCGTAACAACACGTGGACCAAACTTAGTGCAGAGTGCACCTGAAAAGGGACCTAGAAGAATGAAATGTTTCTTAAAAATAATAAGTAACTCTGCCGTATGTAGGTTATTACTGGTTGTTTGCTGATGAATTACCCACTGTCCATGATTGGAAACTTTTATCCACTGAAATCGGTGAGCATGGATACGAACAACGTTTCTTATGCTATGAATTTAAATATTATTTTGCAGGCTCACATTGGGAGCCACTGAGCAATCCGCAACAAATCGTTCTCACCCATAATTCCCGTCATCAGAGTCGTCATGGATATAACCAAGCCTGCAGTGACAGCACTGGCGTCGAAATAGTCCATCCAGATGGTCAAATAAACACTCAGCGACGAAGTGTATCCGGTGGTCGTGAAGTATGCCAGAAACGCGCCGAAGTCGACGACCCAGGCCCAGCCGGAATCCGTGCGGGGAGTCCGAGTCCCGGTCGCGGTTGTCTTGCCCATTTTCCTGCCGTTCCTTTCCCTACTTAACTGATGAGTCAGTCCACGTCATTTTCAGCTCAAGAATCGTTTCTAACTTCCTGAGATATTCATCATATTGCGGGATTTTATTTCTATACAGAGTATTTATCGGTTTTATGTACAGAGTGAATATGCACTTTTATATCTCTATTTATAAAACAGAACGCATGCGCAGTGTGGCGCCCAAATACAAATACGCATTAAGGCAGCTGTCACAGTATAGAGTAGTGTCACAACTTAACTTGAAATTGTATTGCAAGCAGCTAACCTCGAACGTTTTGCGTAATCAAATGCCCTTATTGACCAACTGAAAGATAATCATACAATGAAGGACAAAGCAATATATATTTTTTTCGCACAAAAAGGTTTTGAAGAGTTGAGTACTCCTATTTAAGCAATTAATAATCTGAAACGTTTGTAGCCAAGTAAAACGTATTTTATTCTTCAAAAAATTTCTTCAACTATAAGGCTATTTAGTCCTGTAAACTGTACTAGCAGCACGCTGCACAGGATCGTTCACAGGCTCATTGTCATTGACACTTCAGTGTACGTCTGGCATGTTAATAACTTATCTGTGATAACACCATATCAATCTTTGGACTTGTGCAATAAAACACAATACCTGTGTATAACTGTTTGGTTGGTTCGTGTGGCTATGCCGCGATGACCTTCAACCATTGGACTTAACGATTGTATTGTAACCAAATCATGCGATTTGAAGTTGCACGGTCTATCTAGAGCATTTCATAACTGATACCAAAAAACCTGTGCCCTTCAATAACTCTTGATTTGATTGCATTAAGTGGAAAAGAAAATGGTGGACAGTCAACATAAGGATGTCGGATATGTAAAATCCTTAATGCCTACACAGGGTGTTTCCTAAAACGGTAATCAAACACAAAGGGATGATATGAACAAACTATGAACGCAATGACCAATATTTTGGTTTTATTATAAACTAAGACCATAAGCTTTCCACTGATATCTTGAATGCATTCCTCCGGTCATGCATCAATGGCAGTGGCGTAGCCACGGGGGGGACAGCAGCCCATGAAAAAAAAATTATCATTGATCTACACGACGCCCCCTCATGAAATGTTCCAGCCCCCTTCCATCGCCAGGCTATGTTGCTAGACATGGGAGTCCATAGGAGTCCAAATGTCATGTGAAACCAAAAAAAGTGCTTAAAACCAGCCAGCCGGTGTTTTGTCAACACGTGACGGGCTCTCAACCGATACGAATATACAGGCAAACTGTCTTAGGTAGTTGTGAATGAAAGATAAAAACCACATTAACATGTCATTTTATTGGTATTGAATGAAAATTGTTCATAATAATGCTATTTACATCGCGACTTAAAAATTTGTGTTCTCGTCTGTTTCTGTGGCAGTGGCACCAACAAGCTCATCCAACTGGTCAACTGCCAATGGATTTTCTATACCTCCTATTTCATCATCCTCTTCTCTACGAACTAATCTGTGCCTTATCGAGTTATTCTCTTCCATCGGCTCAAGAGGTTGCTCATGGTCCTCGTTGCTAGTTCTTGCAACATCCTCGTCTGATGTTGAGACTCCACTCAGCCCCAATGTGAACAGGGGATTAGTTATTCCTGCGTCATCAATGTTTAAACCATCCCAATTGGAATCATGCTCAATCGTGACGGAAGCTTCAGCCTGTTCCTGGTTACCTGCGGTGGTCTTCCTGGGCCATTTAACGTAGAAGGCCGTGGGAAGATACACGCGGCTTTTTGAGCGCTTTGCTTTCTGCAGGAAATGAACGACCACACAGAGGAGTGACCCAAGCAAAAGAATGCCCCCAGCTACGAAGAAAGCAATGTCGTAACTCTCGGTGTTGTCGTATGCTACGCCTACAACGGGGAAATGGCAGGAAATGTAAAAGAAAGAAAAACAGGTCAATAAATGGAACACCACCTTACGTTTTAACACAATTTTCGGAACGATGGTCTTTATAACAGCAATCTAGGATCAAGGCTTCGCTTGCTAGTATGCAGTGTATGCATTAATTGGTTTTCATGCATCGCTCACTATGACAACTCATTTCGACGGTACAACCAAGCAGCAGCGCTTTTGACGTCATAAAAATACCGTATATATGATGTCTGAGAAAGACTGCAGATGTTTAATTACATTAACTACATCTGAAAGTAAAAGGAATCCATTGAAATTCGTTATTTACTGCGGTCCTAAATCTGGTCCTTTATCTTTAATGTGCAATGGATTTTAATCAGTGTTTTCAGCCCAACGTATCTAAGACAAACAAGAGTTTCTGTGTAGATCCGTGTTTCTGACATAAATTTCCAGGTAGTAAGAGGTTGACACTTATGATTTGGATATCACACTTGATAAGGTTAATATCATTATGCTGGATGACATTACCTGCCACAAAGATCCCCAAGACATTTCCAATAGCCGCAAAGAGAAGCATAATTCCCAATGCTCCTGAGGCATCTGATTGGTGTACCTGGGCACGTACAATGACCATCACCAGAGACGACGACGTTCCTGCTGCGGATCCCATCAGTAGGGCCAGGATCGCCAGCGGAATAAAGACAACAAAGGCGGGCATCAAGGAGACCGTCACACAGAAGACAAACAGACCCAAGGCGTAGGCCATTTCGCCCGTGATGTACCTCTTATCGATGAACCAACCGTGGCCAATGCGACCCACAAAACTTCCAATACCAAATATCGACAGCAAGAAAGCTGAGCTGTCGAGATCGATCCCCACCGATTTGGCTCGAGGAACGATGTAAACCACCCCCAGCCTGGAAAAGCCGTGCAGGAAAGCTGCAACTAGCGTTATGAGGTAGGATGTGTTGCGGACCAATCGACGAAGTCCGTACGTGTGGAGCAGAAAGTATTTGATCCGAGAGATATAACCTAGGAAGGGTACTGTTGATGACTTGGGCGGGTCAGTGAAGGCTATTGGGTTAGCTCCATCTTCCGAGGTCGAAACCACAACATGTCCCGTCCCTGTTGCCACAGTGCCTGGACGGTTTTTAACTAGGATCATGGTGTCATAGTTTACTTCAATATCTTCGATTTCATCTTCATCCGAGACAGTGATGTCTCTGTACCCAGTATCGGCACCATCACTGCCTCTAACATCACGGCTGTTTTCTTTTTCATGTTCCATTCTGGAGACACTTCCATTCAAGTGAGCCGGTCCATTGCGTTGTTTTCTCTTTCTTCTCTTTCTTACCGTGGGTCGGAAGAGCGCCCCTGCTGCCAAAGTGTGCAGGGTTATCGCTGCGGTAATCAAGAACGAACCCTGCCAGCCGTAAATGTCGATGAAGACAGTGACCAAAGGTGGCATAGCAAGCTGACCTAAACTGATGCCTGCCGAGGCTAAACCAACAGCGAAGGCAAACCGCTTCTTGAAGTACATTCCCAACGCGTTGATTGCTGCTACATACACCATACTTTGACCCGTGGCTAAAAAGGGAAGAGAGAAATCAATGTTCATGCGTCAGAGGAAAGACTCAAGTTCGCCAAATATTTCATATTTCTTGACTACTTGCTGTATGTTGACATTAGAGCATCTTTTCTGCCCGAGCATCCACCATAGTTAGCGTACTAGAATGGGCCTTTGGTTTGTACATGTACTGGTTTCTGAATTCCCTCATACTTGACAATGTCAGATCCATGAAGGTTTGACGTGATGTGTCGTCTTTAGAGCTCCATACATAACACTTGCGTTAACTGCCTTATAATGAAAAAAAAGGATCGGTTCAAGACTGAATCGTTTTAAACGCAACAAGTGTGCATACGCAGTCTTTAATAAATAAACCGGAAGTAGAAACAATTTTGGATCTCAGCAACCACTGTACCTAAATCTCTGTTAAAGGTACGTAGGAACATTCATGTTAATTACACACAAATGAGAAAAACCTAGCTCAGACTGATGGGATGGGGTACAGTACAACCTGTATAGAAAGCAGCCACTATGGGCTCCGTGTGCCAACAAAAGAGGGCGAGTTTTTACCACTTTTTATAGCCCCTTGGACGGGACACACGGCGTCTGCGTGCTGTACTGAATACGGGCGATTCCCAATAGTGCGCCTCCAAGAGTTTGCAACGCGTTGGCCAATCACAATGCGCGAAATCAGTTGACCTTTTCCAAACGCGCATTGGGTCGACAGATTTTGCGCATTGTGATTGGCCAACGCGTTGCAAACTCTTGGAGGCGCACTATTGGGAATCGCCCGTATTGGTTTGCGCGCGCAGTGCACATGACTTCCTGAATGTGCCAAAGCTGTTCGAATGTAATTTGCGATGGTCTCCCAAACTTATCCCCGCCCCTAATAAATTTGGATCATTCGAAATAGAGTAATTTTGTTGCTTCAGACGAGAAACTACTGTTCCCACGTACGTTTCAGTGTTGTGAGAGAAAAACACGCTGCACAACATTGCATAATATTCACATTCGTATCTGGAATGATTTTTCAGTACGGGTTTAATTGGATAGAGCATGTAGATATGGACATTTCGATGGTTTCCTGAAAAGTTCAGGAAATAAACATTATGGAGGAAATTTGCTGGACGGATGCGAGACACAGTCACGCACTGCTTCCGGAAGCTGACCTATAAATATCTTACCTCCCACGAACCCCACGGCGACAATAAGGAATTCTATTGATGGAGCTTGGGATGCCATCACAAACCCCGTCACGTATATAACACCGCCCACCATCGTAACAAGACGGGGGCCAAACCTGGTACAAAGTGCACCTGCAAGGGGACCTAAAAATAAAATTTAAAAATGTGTAAATATAAACAAATCAATTGAGTAATCCGTCGAATGGCGCACGAACGGGTTGTTGATACGAAACAAGAAATGTTATCATTTGAATTGAAAATGTATGTGCCCAAAGTGTATAAAGAATTGAATATTGTTACGAATATTTTGCTTTAATGAAAAGATTGCTTGCAGGCTTGTGCTGAATTAAGTTGAGTTTGTGTAGTTAGTTGCATCCTTTCGAGTATCAGCCTACGCTACTGACATTACCGAAACTGTATGGGGTTCTTTAGTGTTTCACTTGTGAGATTAACCTGTGTTGTTGTTGTTGTTGTTGTTGTTGTTGTTGTTGTTGTTGTTGTTGTTGTTGTTGTTGTTGTTGTTGTTGTTGTTGTTGTTGTTGTTGTTGTTGTTGTTGTTGTTGTTGTTCAGTTCAGTGATCTACAAGAGTGCTGTGACTGCCTTTGGTCGCGGCTCACGAAATTAACCTGACTGGTTCCGGGACAGCGCCGAAATACCGTTAGGAGCAAATGAACGATTGCAAAAAACAAAAACAAAATCATTCTTACTCATGATTCCTCTTATTAGCGTCGTCATGGATATGACCAATCCTGCAGTGACAGCACTGGCGTCGAAATAGTCCATCCAGATGGTCAAGTAAACACTCAGCGACGAAGAGTAACCGAGGGATGCGAAGCAGACCAGAAACGCACCGCACTCGACCACCCAGGCCCAGCCGGAATCCGTGCGGGGAGTCTGAGTCCGGGCCCCGGTCGCCTTGCCCATTTTCTTGCCGGTCCTTTCCATACTTGAACTGATTGTTTAACTGAAATTATTTCCAGTTCCACGAGTTATTCCTTGCAATGCGTATTTTTTCTTTACACAGAGTTTTTTACGCACACAAGTACAGAGTAAATAGGCAATTTTGTATTGATAAAACAAAGCGCATGCGCATTGTAGCACTGAAATACAAGTACGCATTAAAGCGCCTGTCGCAGTTTACAATGAGTATAAAGTAGTGTCACAACTTCACTTGAAATTAAAGCCCGGGCATTGTAGGTTATCGCATCCCCTTAGTCGATGCAGAGGAAGCTTATCATACCAATGTAGAAGTAAATGTAGAAGTTCAATGCAAATATTTTAATCAATGTTTTCTTTTGATCCTGCTAACTAGGAGAATGTCGCACAGGATTGTTCTAAGAATGAAAGTCAGACGCACGAAACAAATGCAAGCCTGCCATTTAAAAAAAACACATGGTTATTAACACTGTTCCAATCTTTGGACCTTTGCATCGGAACAGTTACTGATAACTCTATATGGTTGGTGTGTGTGGCTACCACGCGATGTCAGTGTGTGGCATGGTACGAACCAGCTAAACCTGACCTTCAGACATTGGACCGTTCAGCAGTATTGTTACAAAATCTTACGATGTGGATTGAGCAGGGATAAATGGAACAGAGAACAGAACCAACCCCATGGCATGATTTCAAAATACCAAATGACGGAACGCTTATGTAAACACACAGTGGCGTATACCTTGGGGCATTTGCCATTTGTTTTGAAAAGAATTTTAAAAACAATTGATGCAAGCACCCATACTACGGCCGTCATATATACCTTTATGTTGAAATCCTGCCCGGGGAAACTCCGGGGTCAAATTGACCCTGATATGAGTCTACATCTGCACAGTCCTTTTCAGGGTCAAAAAATGACGCTTTTCTTGGTCAAAATGATCCAGAAAATGTCACTTTGACCCGAAAAAAAGTTTATTTTGACCAGAAAAGGGTAAATTTTGACCCGGAAAAGGGTTGTGCAGATACAGACGCAGATTCTGGGTCAATTTTGACCAGGGAGTTTTTACAGTACAGCACCATAACACAATTATTAATGACCAAAACACCTCTTTTTGAACAATTCTCAGTGAAAGTGTTGTTTTTCGGTCATCATACCCACTAAACTTTCAGGAAACAATAATGTAAAGGCGTTAAAAACATCATTCGCTTTTCATGCACATTCGCTTTGTTTCCGATAGCGACACCACTCAAAATCCAAAGAAGAACGTTCCAAACCAATCTGCTCAGTGGATATTACATTTTTTGAGAAAACAGTGAAAACCCATGCACAACCTCCTGATCACGAAACACGATTTCTTCAATAGCACTCTTTATATAAAAAAAAAAACACCAACGACAGTCAATGGACTGATTGATGTAAATCACCTTTATATTTCTTGATTTCTTCTAAATTACAGCAAGCCAGACGGAATACTTTCAAGGGGTGTGAAGTACCAATACGTCACTTAATTCAAATAAGCTTTTTGATAACGACTAGGTAAATTGCTTTTAAGATAAATAAAAATGATCATATATGCCTTTAAAGGAAGAGTACATCACTTGTAATTGTGCATTATGTTCGTTTGAAGCAACAAAAGTGCTCAAATTGCCTCAAAAGGGTGCTTTACAACTATAACGATAAAGTTTTAGCTTACTGAATGCTGTTTATTCAGAGAAAACAATATCGTAGGATCTTGATTTCAAATCAAATGTTACCGAATCATGTTTTGAATTGCGCCCGAATTCAGCGCATCGGCATGCGCGCATCCATGCATGGCTTCGCCGAATAAAAAAACAAGCTACTAACAGAAAGCTCAAAGAATGCCTCTTTAGCAACATCGTTGGAAATGGCCTTCTATCGTTGTTTCTTCCAAATGACAGCTTGCTGGAAAGAATAATTCCCTGGGAGATTAGTCCCATTACTATCTTTAAACCAAGTATGCTTTTCAACAATAATTCCGTCAATTATTTTTTAGATGAATGCAAATGATGGACTGTTGCTTTAAAAGAACTATGTAGGTCTTTTCAAAATAAAAACTGCACCGACAACAGCTTCTCAAATTGATTACTGCGTGTACCCACTCACTTCCTAGAGTAATATAATGTAGTCGGAAATCTATATAAAAGGATTCCCTTTTCCCGGTTGTTTACGAAGGCGAACCTGTTTTCTATTCACTGCAATCTTCTTGAAATCAGAGCTATCGTCGTCGTTGTTGTTGTTTTCCCCCACCGCTATTCAAGGAATTCCTACTTAAATGTTTGACGAGGCTATGAAGAATCGGACTGTGCACGCAGCAAAAAGGACTCGAAATACCATCACATTCTTGCTTCCGTATACATGCAAGCACAATAGGCCTATGCCCAGTATATGAAGACTCCGCACGACAACGTCTGTGGTGCGTTGCGATGACAGTACAAAATGTCACCCTTCGCCATCAGAACCATCTTATGGATTCTACTCAGCGGGGATGTTGTACTGATGGTCGGAGGTATCAACATCCCACCCTTCTCGCAAATAAAGCTACAACAGGCTACCACGGAATCAGCCGAGATGGCAGCCACTACGCCGGCCTCCACGCCTTACGGGCCAAAACCTTTCGATCTGGCCGGTCAAGAAAGGCTCACACAGCTGCACAACACCGAAAGATCGGCGGTAGACCCACCGGCTGCTGATATGAACAAAGTGGTATGTGTATAGTCATATTCTTACCGAACTTTTGTTTTTGCAAGCAGGCATAGGGGAAATAATGTTGCACTCTGACGCCTCTTTTATCATAATATATTATCTCAATGAAGGTCGGTCGTTGCAAACATTTTAAAAAGACATGAATCTAGGACTGAGAACCATTTCCAATTTTGTTTTAAAAAACCGGGAAAATGCTGCAACCTGACGCTACTTTCGAGACAGAAAAAAAGACTTTATGGTTGCTTACTTTGTACCTCATGTGGCCGGTCTTAAGCGGTTGATAAAACGCCAGCTTTTCCAGTGTCACATGAAATTTGGACTCCTATGAAATTTGGTCTGTTTACCCATTTACCGGTTAAACGTTCACAATCCTCACTTTGACATGCTTAATGCTTACAATGAATTAGTATTTCATATAGTCCTAAATTCACACTACACCGGCACAGCTGCGCTCTGCGGCACTCGACTGCTAGCGAGAGGCGCATACCGTACAGAGTGAAAGGGGCGTTTAAAAAAACATGACGCAGAATAATACCGTTGAACAAACTCGTTTGAAATTTATATTTATTCAAATATGTATTCGGGTCAAATATTAGGATTGCTACCAAGTGCTGATGTCCTTGTGGACAACGCGCAGATAGTGATTTTTTAGTCTGATGGTGGTATGAAAGATTAGAAACATGCAAACTAATTTAATGATAAAAAATAAGTGATTAATTTACCAATGTGCTGTCTCATCCCACACCCCTTAATTGATGTACACAATGACTCACATTTTCAAAGGCAAATCATTTTATTGTTTGATGTCTAGGTGTGGAGCACTGATCTTGCCGAAGCAGTTGCCTCTAATCTAGACTCCTGCATTTACCGACTTGCTGACGCTCAAGCCGTTTCCGGAAATCGCTGGTTGGTTGAAATGGGGGTCTACGATGACATCGATGACACCCTCGTCAGCGATACACTCACCCAGTGGTATGCCTTTGGAGAATTATACCAGTACCACCAGAAGTCCTGCACTGGAACTTCAGAATCAGAATGCAGCATCTACAAACTGGTACCAATCCCAACAGTTTTTTTATTAACATTTTCCGAAGCCACAAGGGAGTAAAGACGTCTCACATTTCTAGGTTTTATATTGTCCCAGCCATGGTAGGCATGCCCGCGGTCACGTATCACTAGATTCTAGTTTGGAGTGTGGTACATCCACGAGGGGTGGGGTGGGGTGGTGTCACTTGTCAGGCACTGTTGGCTTGCTCAAAATTGGCGGGAAACCTTCTGGGCTTTTGCACAATTTTACATAGGCTTGTATGCAATTGCTTGAATGCAATTGCTTGTATGCAATATGTAGATTAAAGGGGCGGCTCCGCTAAGGTTAACATCAAAAACGATCTCATTACTCAATAGATCAATTACGCTGCTCCGCGTAAAGTTAACATCAAAAACGATTGATTGTCACATTGTCT
>JASAOE010000227.1:0-25000 GCA_029964075.1 Patiria pectinifera
ATTTTGTTGAAAAGTGCACTTCTTTAAACATTTGAAAAAATTTCCATGCTTTTCTTGACAACTGAAAGCACTGTTGTCGTGAAGTTCAGGGAGACACTGTTCATATTACTGTAGGTGTTTTTCTGTTTAAATAGTGAACCCAAAAAAATGCTCATTGAAAATATGTGTGAGAAAAGTTTGCTCATTGGCTTACTGCCATGAATTAACACAACAATGAATCACCAACGAAAAGTTAAGAAAGATTACTACAGCAAAATATCCAAAATTTTGGCACTTTTTTGTACATAAACCAATTGCAACAGAAATCAATTTCTGCCTGATATGACATCACATTTTTGCTCATGAATATGGAAATTTGCATTAGCTTACATGTAAAAACCAAAAACGCACCAAAATACTCTTAAAAATGGTAAAACTGAACATTGAAAATAAGGTTAATGGGACAAAAAGGTGCATTTTCAAGGATCGCACTGAAAAAAAAAACATTTCATGGGCCCTTTAAAAGTGGCAAGGCATAAAAAACAATTTGTTGAATTGATACTAATACAATACATGAACAAAGCTGTTTGCTGGTCAATTAAAATAATGTATGTGTCGAGCGCAATTTGAGTCCCCCACGCAAGTTTAAACTTGCGCGCGCAAGTTTAAACTTGCGCGAGGGACTCCTGAAGCACGCAAATTACACCGCGCCATTTTAATTTGCGTGCGCAAGTTTAAACTTGCGCAAAGGCGATCGCAACCTTCTTTTGCGGGCGGGATTTTCATTGATGAAGATTTTTTTTTTCAAAACACGAGTACATGGAGAAATAATGGAATAAATGAATGAATAAAGAAATAAATAAAAAGGGGAATTCAATTAGCATCAATGAAAAGAAACATTGAGATTTAGCAGTGCTTATCAGAGAAGTTGTTTAAGGGTACGTGGGGGCGGGGCCAGGGAGGGGACCGGGCAAGCAATCAACTTCAGCACACTAGCGGCGATTGCTTGGAAAGTGTACTGAAGTTGTTCAAAAATGGAGACCAGCTTCAAGTTTTTTGCTTTGTAAACCTAATTAGCATAATATTTTATTTATATTCTTGAATGTAAATAAATCATAATTTCCTAGGTGTAACCCGCTGTTAACGTAAAAAGAATGATCATGATCCCTTCAATAAAGTTTTGACATTAAACTAATCATTTACATTATTTTTAAAATGCTTATGCATTCTACAATTAAAAAAGTACTTACTCTTAAAAAATACTAGTTAATTTAACAATTAATAAATTGTACGGTACAATAATTCATATTGTTTTTAGAAATACTTGCATAACATTTCGAGCGCTGTGTACACTTCAAAAATACATAATTTGAAAAAAATTAATGAATGCATTACTAATTTAATTAATTAATTTAATGTATTACTAACAAATATTTTTTATTGCAGGCTCAATAATTCATATTAAAAAATGTTTATAACTTAAAAACGCTATGCATATAAAATGGTAATTATTTTAAAAAGTAAATAAATTTGCAAATGATTTAATTAATGAATTTAATCTAGCTGGAGTTACCCAGCCCTGAGTTTTATCATTGGGTTGTCTGTCCTTATAGACAACCCAATGATAAAACTCAGGGCTGGGTAACTCCAGCTAAATTTAATCAAATGTTTAAAAAAAGGCATTTAAGGCATTGTCTCCCGAAACTCAGTGATGCTATTAAATCGGAGAAAAAATCTGCTGTAAAAATAATGTTACATATCTGCATGAGTATACCCAGGGGCAAAATAGTTTAGCGGCTCTGTATGCGTGGCCGGGAAAATCTATGCAGTGCGCAAGTTTAAACTTGCGTGCGCAATTTGTAGCAAGGAAGTGAATACGCGCGCAAGTTTAAACTTGCGTGCGCGCAGGTTTAAACTTGCGCGCGCAAGTTTAAACTTGCGCGGGGGACTCACTTTGCGCTCGACATGTGCAAGATGCCAATCAGCTGTGACAAAAAAGTGAAATCTTAAAAGAGGGTTTTTATGATATAGTGCGTCATTTAGGGCATCATTCAATAAATCGTAGTTGATATCGTTAGTCGTTATGGCAGCCGTGACACAATTTTCAACTGCCATCGTTACCGTATGGCAGTCAACCATCTGGTTCCTGACCTAATAGTATTCGTCAGGATCTTTGGCTGTTGGAACCAGACTATCATTCAACCAAATGGTTCTCAAAATTGATTTCCCTTTTAATAAAAATCCTCCAAAGCCACAGATTACAAAGAAGAAAACAATATCTACTTAAATAAAAAGAACTGGAAAATATGTTGCATCCTGACGCCACTTTTTTCATCATCTATCATCTCAATGAAGGTCAGTCATTGCAATGATGTTGAAAAAACATGACTGCAAGACTGTGAAACATTTCAAATCCGTTAGGAAAGACTTTGAACATTTTCTTGACTCTCTACTCTAGGCCTATACTATAGACTTTGTACACAACAGCTGAAGTTGCATCCAGATACTACACACTTTTCAAAGAACAATTTGATTGAAAAACATGAAAGTAATGAGGACAATAAATAAATAATAAAGTAGTGCAACGTGTAAGTGACGATCGGTGTAACCAATCGAGCTACATGTACCAAAGCATTCACAATGTCATGAATGTTGATCAATTGCCACAATTTATACAATAGCAGTTGAAAATAGCGTAACAGCTGCTGTAACAATCTCCACAACGTGGTTGCGTCTGATCATGGAGGAAGGAAAACAGATGTTACGTGCTTGATTGTCATAGGACCCCTTATAGCTACGCGATCCTATTTCTACGCACTCACCTTCAATTTGCATTTGACAACGCGCGCGTTGCAAGGGTAATACCCGCACAGATTACATGGATTATATCCCTGACCCTCGTCCATAAACTGCGCAGGTAACGCTTGCAAAACGTGCGCATTGTCAGACACAAATTGAAGGTGGGTGCGCGGGAATAGGACCGCGTAGCTAAGGAGTACGAGTGTGTTCCTATAGCTCCATCCATGGTCTGACGAACTTGCCAACATGTCCAAGAAATTATAGCCCACATTATACATACAGATGTTTATTTGAAATTTCGATATTCTCTTTTGATAGGCCAACTGGCTCAATGACACATTTGGAATTTTGGCATAGAACCAATGTTCACATAAAGTTTTCCAAATTACTTTTCCAATCAAATCCCCCATCCCCTCACCCAGGCGCCCCCGCCCCCATCATTGATCATGACGGAGGAATAAGAAAGGCGTTATTCTGCATTTTCTGAGGACCAACTCAGCAGCGTAATTTAGTAACAGAGAGGACAAAAATGTGTATTATTCCTTTGATTATAAAGATATGTAGTTTCAACAAAAATACATAAACATTTAAGATAGAAAACAACCTTTTGCTTGGAGAACTGGACGGTCGATTCACAAGGAAAACTGTGTTGGTTTACATTCGGTATGGTTACCACAGATATTAATATACATTATCACTTCGACAGCGTAAGAGAGCCAGACTAATACTATCTTGATTAAACGTTGGTGGCGGGCTGCGTGCTGGGCGGTGGGGGCATGTTTTCTAAGCCACGGCTTCATTATAGCATGGCGTCGAGCGTTGGAAGTTTTTTCTGGACATTCGGCCGAACGCAGCTTCGATGGTGCATACATTTCTACCCTATCAGATCAAAGTATGGAGAACTTGTGTGTTTGTGTGTGTGTTTTTCTTTTTAACATTGAAGGCTTCTAAATGATTGAATGAACACAACAAAAGGCATAGCTCTCCCGTGCATTATTTTTACCAATATCAATTTCTTCCAATAGAGGGCGCGCTACACAAATAGTGGTCACCATCGTAAAGCTAAAGCAACGCGGATCACGATCTGCCCAAACGAAGTCGGCATTAAGTGAACAAAAAATAACACACTTTGTGGAGATCATAAAACTCAAGAAAAACACATTGCACTGAGTTGAAATTTTGTCCAATAATTGTTCAAGACATGGGACACAACCAGGTTGGAAATCGACGAGAACGCTTGAAGAGTAAATTTAGAATGATTTAAAGAAATCGCGAAAAATTCAATCTGAATTCAAGTCTTTTTAATTGAACATGAATAACACACAATTGTGGAGATGATAACTCGAGAAAAACACATTGCACTGAGTTGGAATTTCGTCCAATAATTGTTCGAGATATGGGACACAACCAGTTTGAAAATCGACGAGAACACTTGAAAAATAAATTTAATATGATTTTAAAAATTACACTGTACAAATCGCGAACAATTTAATCTGAATTCAAACCACTTTTTATTTGAACGTGAATAAGGCTTTGTGGAGACGTTAAATCAAGAAACCCAAATTGCACTGAATTCAAATTGCGTCCGATATCTCATCGTGATTTACGACACAATAGTTTTAAAAATCAACACAAACAGTTGAAGAGAAAAATGAACACATCAAAAACAAAAACTACAGTGTGTAAGCATTTCCGTACATTTTACCAACATCAATTTCTTCCAATAGAGGGCGCGCTACACAAATAGTGGTCACCACCGTAAAGCAACGCGGATCACGATCTCCCCAAACGAAGTCGGAATTAGGTCCACAAAAATAACACACAGTTTGTGGAGATGATAACTCAAGAAAAAAACATTGTACTGAATTGAAATTTCGTCCAATAATTGTTCGAGACATGGGACACAACCAGTTTGAAAATTGACGAGAACACTTGAAGAATAAATCTAATTTGATTTAAAGAAATACAAGTGTACAAATTGCGAAAACTTCAATCTGAATTCAAGTCACTTTTTAATTGAACATGAAAAAAGCCGCTTTGTGGAGCAGTGTTGTAGTCGAGTACCAAAAAAACTCGGGTACAAAGTTTTCTGAGTACACACAGTGCCGAGTACGGGCCGAGTCCGAGTACTTTTTAGTCGAGTCCTCGGCCCAAAATCCGAGTTCGAGTTTTTCAGAGTCCGAGTACGGGCCGAGTACGAGTACAAAGATATCGAGTACATCCCGAGTACATTTTTTATCTATAGCATTATGGAAAATAGCACCGTTATTTACATTTGATATGTAAAGTAATTACCCAAAATTCCAAGAAATTTAACACAAACACATATTAAAAAGTGTTGTTTTTGTTTGGTAAAGTTGTTTCAGACTTCTCTGAAATCCCCAGCCCACATGACTTGCCCATACTGCGCTGTGCCTCTGTCCGTTAGCAAAATATACCTTGTGATCTCTGAACCCCCAAGATATAATTTCTGACGAGGAAGACATGTCTACGTCTGGATCGAACTCGCCGCCATGCGCCAGAGAATGTGACGCGTTTCCAACAAAGAGTGATGTGCACAACCCATAGGCGTCCCCAGGACCTTTTCTAGAGGGGGCAAAAAAAATCCCTAAAAATTCTTGTATTTCTCAACAAATTCTCGATTTATCACTTAAAGACGGGGGGGGGGGGGTTCAAAAAAATTGGCTAAAGTATGATTTTCTTTTTAATGATATATCTGTCACTAAATGGAGTGGAATGTGTTCGAGGGTTCCTTAGGAGTCCTTCCAAGAATTTTGGAGCATTTTCATTTTTTGACCAAATTTGACAAACATTGCCAGTTGTTAACCTTACATTTTTCATAATATTTGGCTAAAATATGAATTTCTTTTAAATGATATATCTGTCCCTAAATTGAGTGGGAATGTGTTCGAGGGTCTTTTACGAGTCTTTCCAGAAAGTTTGGAGAATGTTCATATTTTGTAGAAACTTGACAAAAATTGCAATGCGTTAGCCTAACATTTTTCATAAAAATTAGCTAAAATATGAATTTCTTTTTTATGATATATCTGTCCCTAAATCGAGTTAGAATGTGTTTGAGGGTCCCTTAGGAGTCCTTCCAGGAAGTTTGGAGCATTTTAATTTTTTGACCAAAATTGACCAACATTGCAAGGTTTTTTTTTAAATAAAAATTGGCTAAAATATGAATTACTTTTAAATGATATATCTCTCCCTAAATCGAAATGGAATGTGTTCCAGGGGCCCTTTTGGGTCTTTCCAGGAAGTTTGGAGCAATTTAATTTTTTTGACGAAAATTGACAAAAATTGCAAGAAGTTAGCCTTACAGTTTTCATAAAAATTAGCTAAAATATGAATTTCTTTATAATGATGTATCTGTCCCTTAATCGAGTTGGAACGTGTTCGAGGGTCCCTCAGGAGTCTTTCCAGGAAGTTTGGAGCAATTTAATTTTTTGACAAAAATTGACAAAATTGCAAGGGGTTAGCCTTACATTTTAAGTAAATATAAATTTCGTTTTCAAGATATATCTGTCCCTAGATCGAGTCGGATTGCGTTCTAGGGTCCCTTAGAAGTCCTTCCAGGAAGTTTGGAGGAATTTCATTTTTTGACGAAAATTGACAAAAATTCCAAGAGGTTGGCTTTACAGTTTTCATAAAAATTTGCTAAATTATGAATTTCTTTTTTATGAAAAAAAGAGAGAATTTTCATATTTTGAAGAAAATTCACAAACATTGCAGGGGGGTTAGCCTTGCAGAAGACGGGGGGCGCAGTGGCGGAAGGCGCGTGCTGCTGCCGAAAGCTTCTGAAGAAATGCAGGGTCATCCCCGATGTCATTGCACTCGATCATGCGTTGCGCAAAACGATCGAGGAGGTGCAGGCGCGGATCCGGGGGGAGGGTCCACCAGCTCTGTCCAAAAAAAAAATCATCAAAATTCATTAAAAAATGCGAACCCCCTCTCCCCCACCCCGCTCCCTCCCAAACGCAAAAACTGTTTACTGGTAACAATGTTCGCTTTCCACAAAAATTCGGACATCGGCAGCTTTGTTAGGGGTGTATGTTCATTCTGTGATATAGACCTAGTGTTAATAATCATCGGATTTGAACAGCGCCCCCATTGAAAGTATAGTGCGAACCCCCCTTACCACCTTTTGATTTTTGGAGGCCAAGTGACATCGCACACTACTCGATCATGAGTTGCGCCAAACGATCGAGGAGGTGCAGGCGCAGATCTGGGGAGGGGGTATCTCTCTTTCAGGACTTTTTCTAGAGGGGGCAAAAAAAAATCCCAAAAACGTCTTGTATTTCTCAACAAATTCTTGATTTATCAGTTAAAGATATCAACTCATTAAATTTACACCACTATGACTTTGTGCCTCTTTTTCTTTTTCCTTGCCCCCCTCGCAATGCTCATATGCCCAGTTCTGTCCAAAAACAAAATTTATAGAAATCCGTGGGAAAAAAATGCGAAACGCCGTTTTTTCGAACGAAACTCCGTTTTAATTATAGTCAATTATGATTCATTGATTCATGACATAGACCTCTTTTTCGTTTTCAAAACTATCTGCCGAGCAGATGTAAATATCAAACTAAACCAAAGTATAAAAGATAGAGGATAAAAAAAATCAAAAAGTTATGTGCTTGTCAAGCTTTCAGGGATTGGTCTGAGCCATAACAATGCCCCAGCCAATCCCTTAGTTCTCTTCCGGGGTCTCGGCGTCCCCGACCAATACACACTTCCTTCCCTCCATCCATATAACCCCGGAGGGCCAGGCACCATGTAAAAGCAAAGAGCTAAGGGAGGAACAGGGCGGCCCCTAAGCCCTGATCCTCCGAGTGGACCAAATGCCCTGAACCTGTACGAAGGCGCCAACCTGGAACTCGCGGACAGTACCAGCAGCAGTGCTTACCGGTTAAGCTAAGGTACTGTTGGTATTTTACGACGGGAAATTAAACATCTTATACAATGACTGAACGAGTGCGATTAAAACCAAAAAGGCACCGACGGGATTCGAACCCGTGCCCTGCGCGATGCGTGGACGGCGAATCTAACCACTGGGCCATTCGGCTTTCTTAGAGTCCTTCTCAAAATAATAGGTACAGAAACGTGGCACATTGGTGGGTCCATCTGTTTGGGCTCCATGGACGAAAAGAAGTTGACATTTCGGGAAATAATGAGCCCACTGTTTTCATTTCTTCGAAAAATTGTATACGGCAGCCTCATTATAGTCGTAGGCCTACGTGTACGAGCGATGAGCGAACCATAAAATATGCGTAGCGCCCTCTATTATTTCTTAACAACAGAAGGCGCTGTACCAGCCGTCTGTGCACTTTCGTGCTGTGCATGATGGGCTTATCTTGTGTAAACATCGATTGTTATTTAACTTTATCATTCCGTTTGCCGGGGTTCCAATGTTAAAACTTTCTTGTGACTAATCTAATGAAACCCAATGAGGTAGGGAGGTTTTCTGATGGGATCCAGACAGAGCGATGCGAGGGCAAGTGGGGATTCATCGTCCAGTTCTTCTAGTTCCGGGGCCCGGAGACGAGATTCGGACTCGGAAATGGACTACGCTGAAATGCTGGCGTATTTAATGCGAAGGTAGGCACAGAATCACATGACACATCATGATTTTGCGTTTGGTTATCTAGACTAAAGTAAAGGTACTTGGTCGTGAGGAGATCATCAAAATGTCGTGCTTTTGTTTGTTTACTAACCGTATTTCAGGTGACAGGGTCACAGAAGGGAACAAAATACAAGCAGCCACAAGACTTACAATAACAATACTAGAAAATGTTGTTGATTTACCATTTCAATTAGGGCTTATACCACGTTTGTAATTTTCATCTGACACATCGTCCATATGCAGTTATATTTTTTGCAGTGGCTATCGAGTATTGTACATCGTTATGGCAGCCGCAATGCAATTTTCAACCGTTATCGTCACGGAACCGTCTGGTTCCCTGACTTAATAGTATTCAAAAATTCTCCAAAGCCATGGATTGCGAAGAAGAATATGAAATCTACTTTAAAAAATAAAAAGGACAATTTGATTAAAAACATGAAAGTAAAGAAAACAATAAAAACAACAATTGAAAAAAAAAATCAATTGAACAGTGCACCAGCACTGCGGTTTGGAACCCGCATCACGTGTAATCTAACGTGTAACCAATCGAGCTAACGAAGCATTCTGGTTGGACTGGTAGTTTTAAATGTGATATCGATATGCATTTGTGATTTTGCAATACAATAGCAATTTAAAATCACGTTATGGCTGCCATAACGTTAGCCACTACGTATATTTTTGCCTTGAAATACAGGCATTCCAGCAGCAATCCAATTATGAGACGAAATTGTCAACCTCAAACGCAGTGGATTTCAAATATTTGACTATTCAATGGAGTTTGAGGTAGAATAATTGAATACTATCAAAAATTCAAAGAATAATAAAAAAAAATCACAGCCCTGCATAACATCCCCATTGCAACCTGTGAAAAAAAACAACTGAAAATGCCCTCTTTACAATATTTTTTGGTTTGGTAAGGACATTACTTACCTTGGGAAAATAAGTTTGACATTTAACAACCTCTATTTTTGGTGTAATTTCCAAAGAAATTTTGAAGAAACAAAATTTGTCTTAAATTAAAGATGGTTCCAAATTAAATGCTCCGAATGTGTCTAAAAACATGAATTAAAAAAAAAAGTAATGAGTTTTTAAAACTTCAGAAAAAAAAGGTCATCTGCTAGATAGTTTCTTTGCAGCCAATATCAAAATTTTTCTCTTTTTTTTCCTCCCATAGTGGCCAGATTCGACTGATTTCTTCTGGTCCCGAATTGGATCTTGGAGGATTGGACAGTGATGATGATGATTCCTTTATAGAATGCTGCCCAGAAGGTGAACAAAAATGATTGAAAAGGATTTATTGGAGATCTGAAAAAAATCAATGTCATCGAAAAGCTAATTCAACGTTATTTGGTGTGTCAATATTAGGCAAAACTTTGCAAAGCTTTAGAACTACAGGGTGTCACCAAAAAACACTTGTGCAAGCAGATATCCTTTAATTTTTCAAAAAAATACTTTACTTGAGTATTTCATCTTGATGGAGCATAAAAATTATACTCTTGTGTATATTCAGTGAAAATGCCATGGAAATCCGTTCATGCAAACCAGAGATCTAACAGATTGTAATAGGCTATGGGTTTTATACCCACTATCAGTGCATTAGATTGTCATGGGCCTTTTCACTCTGATGTAAATTAAAGGGAAAATACAACATTTGCAAACATCAAAAAACGAAATGATCAAATTATCACAAAATATCTCACTATATTGTTAGGGAATGACAGTCCAAAGCATCCATTAAAATCGTGGCTCCTGGTGAGATGACATTTTCAAGAAAACTTGTATTTTTCCAACGCTGGTCGGCCGACCAGCGTTGGAGAAAACTGGCTTTTTTTCAAAAACTGCTCCTAATTTTTCATATTTAGTTATTCCGCATTTACTTTGCAATTGTTTACACACCTGCGAAATGGTACAAGCCTGCTAGACTGATTCTCTGACCTTACAATTCCCCCAGTCTATAAATTGCTCCGTTTAATCTTAAGTGGGGTCAGGGAACCAGACTACAAGAACATGATTGGTTTTCTTGGTTTTTCCATCATCTACTAGCCCAAAACGTGAAACAAGTCAGTTTAACAATTTTTGCTATAACATGCTAATCCATTTATTTCTGAAAATTGCAGCAAAGCAAATGTTGTACATTCCCTTTAAGTGAACTGTGTATAAAATCCCATCCCATCGGAATTTGTGAAAAAACCTGTAGCCTTTTCTAATCTGTTAGATCTCTGGTTTGCATGAACAGATTTCCATGACATTTTTACCGAATATACACAAGAGTATAATTAATATGTTCCATCAAGATGAAATGCTCACGTTAAGTACTTTTTGGGGGGAGAAAATAAAGGATATCTGCGTGGGCAACTTTTTGGGACTGAAAATGTTCAATTATTAATGGTGCCATTAATTTATAAACATTGCTAGGGTAAACATGTGAACAGCATGTGTATTTCACTCTAAAACATTCTTCAATCCCTAGTCCAAACCTTGGAATGGCATTTTCTTATTTTTGAAAAAATCATGTGATTTCAAAACTCTTTTAAAGTAGCTTTTGAAAATCTTATTTAATGGAACAGAACAATGCTGTAAGTTTGTGCTACAAACAGTGAGAACGTATCAAATATGTTTACCGGGAAAAAAGTGAATTGACTGAAAGATTCCATATTAAAAATTGTAACTTTCCTTCAATTAAAGCCAAGATTTGTGGGTTTTTTTTGCGTTTCAGCCGACCTCAATCCAGACACGAGAGCCATAGATGTAAGTTAAACTTATAGTCCAGTGAATTTTACTTATGTCATCATTTTTTCACCGAGAGCCACATTTTTTTTTGTCTTCCCGAGATTTTGATCTGGATTTAAGGTCCAGTTGAGGATATCTTACTTATGAATGGGGAGGGGCTGGATTTTTGTGGGAGGGAGGGGTCGGTTTGATATGCATTGAGGCGTTGGGTGGATTTTGGTGGGTGATGAAAGGGAGGAATATGCCGCCCCATAGAAGTACAGGGTAATGGGACACAAAGGTACATTTTCAAGGATTGCATTTAAAAAAATTACATTGCATGAGCCCTTGAACCATTCTTCCACTAAAACTGATCCACTGGAGGTTAGTACAGTGTATTAGAAATACATGTTAAAGCTAGAGTCCATGATTTGCAGCCATCCGAAAAAGTAACTGGCGTAAGATTGTTGAAAAACATACTTGGTTGGAAGATAGTAAGTGGACTAAACTCCCTGTGAAATTAATCTTTCTGGCAAGCTATCAATTTGAAGTAATCAACGAAAGAAGGCCTTTCCAACGGTGCGTCTTAAGACGCACCGTAGGAAAATTTAAATTAGTAGTTCGTTTTGTTATTCGGCGCAGCACGCGCAAGCATTGGCATGACGCACAGGCGAGCGCGGTTGCTATAATTCGTCGGATCAGTGCGCGACATCGCGTATAGCTGCAATTCAAAACAATTCAAAACATGATTCAGCAACTTTTGATTTGAAATTGAGATCCTAGAATGCTGTTTTTCTCGGAATATACAACTGAAGCTGAACTGAAACTTCATCAGGTCAGTTATTCAGTATCCTTCATTAGATTTTGAACACTTTTGTTGCTTTAAACGAACAAAATGCACAAATTACAAATGATGGACTATATCTTTAACTAACCAGAATCAAGTGAGGAAAGTTTTTCTGGAAGTGTTGTACACAATGCGTTTTTAAATTTTTAATAAGGGAATAAATGTGTGCTCTGGAGGTTTTTATCACTCTGTTTAAGACCACTTAGAGTCTGGGTGCTGATAATTACCCGAGCCGGAGGCGAGGGTAATTATCAGCACCCAGACTCTAAGTGGTCTTAAACAGAGTGATAAATACCGACGGAGCACATATTTATTCCCATTCATAAATACCTTTTCGGTAAGAAAAAATCATATAATTCGTTCAAAACATCCCGATTTTGTTCAACAAATTCACTTTATGCTTTTTGAAACATCCCTCTTGCAAAATAATGGAGTGTTCAGCTGGCGAGTAAGATGTAAACAACCCTTTTATGGAGATTGACGCGCGCGTATCATGTTCTGCGCGATGTCGCGCAGAACGCACCTGGCGCGTTGCGTTTTGAATTTAGAACTATAAAATTCTGACTCCCTGGTAGTGTTGCGCATGCCTACGTGAGGATTGTGAACGTTCAACCAATGAAACAATAAGAGGCACTGGATTTTTAGGAGTCCACATTTTATTGTGACACTGGAAAAGTGTTTAAGACCAGCTAGCCATGTCTTTATCATCCGTTTAAGACCGGCCACGTGACGGGCTCTCGACCAATAGGAATAGCTAAACTGTCTGAGGTATTTATGAATGTATTTTATTATAAAATAGGCGAGTGATTTGAAGCAGCAGATGTTATTCAAAGCCGGAATGAACCACAGCGGGGCGGTGCCGAGGGTGATGCCAGTCTCCAACATGCTTAGCAAGGTTTGTAAAGGTTTCAAAATCAAACGAACCGTTGATATTTTTCTGAGATAGCCTACAAAGTCAATTACAGAGGCTTATTTTCATGGGGGTCCCATAAACAGACTTGAATATATAGAACACACAGTACTATCCAGTTATACCTAAAACACGAGAACAAATATAATATTGAAAAAAATACCCTTAAAATACCATTAAAATAGTTAAATATGGACTATAAGAGAGATTAAAAACGTCTCAAAATTGCGCATCATCACTTTGCATGAGATTGGAAAATGTCAAAATTGGGGTCATTCCATTCCATCTGCCTATGAATACAGAGAAATTAAGCTAGTTTTTTCGTTGGATTTGGTCATGTCAGCAAGGTAGGACTGAACAGGGTTCGCCCTTTTTTTTTTCACTAGCCCGTCAGACTAGTAAAGCAGACACTTATGTAGTCCACGAGCCTTTTGACTATTCCGAATAGAATTTTTTTTATTTTTGCACCAGAATGTCGTAAACAAAGATGTTACTTGCACTAATTTTGACTCGCCAGGCGCACTACTTAAGGAATGATTTTGGCTAGTTCGCCGCTGTTTTTACTCTCTTTTGGCGGGCGAACTGTCGCTAAGGTCGAACCATGGACTTGACCATTTTTTTAATACTGAGAAATTGGAAATGCTTTTGATAATTTGCGGCAATGCATTCCTGTCTTTGTAACTGTATTGAAGAAATTGTTTTTGTTTGATGAGGTTGGAACAATGAAATTGAATTCACTTTGTCTTGTTTAATAATGTCAATCACTATACATATTAAATTGTGCACTTGTTAATTTAAATTTTATAACACTTTCCTATCTCTGTGTTTTTTTTTTCCAGAGAGCCATCGGAAAATGCTGCGGCCTAGGCACCTTCTCCAGAGGTGACCGTTCCTTGGTATCGAAGAGGTAAAATCAAAAGTTTACTTTTTAATAAAGAACAATTTTAGTTTTCTTTAAACCTCTAAAATAAGTTTTCTTATCCAGGCATGAGACTTTTCCTGTTTAAAAAGGACTTTCTGGAGGTTTTTTCTTTCAAATTTATGGGTCGATGTGGCCGGCAGCCATAGGCGCCTTTACGTGCCAGCGGCCCGACCACGTTGTAGCCGCGTCCTTTGCAATTCAGCATACCAGCTGCGAGTAAGGATGATTAGCCTCCCAAATTGTTATATTATTATTATTACATGTACAATGCCATAACCCCTCAAACTCAAATTAGTTTCCACTCTCCAGAAGGCCGCCTTGTAAATCTCCCTAGTGGAGAATTCAGGAGGAATTTTTACCGAGTACCACGTATTGGTCCCATCCAGAATTGGTTCCCTGGGTTTGTTTTGGTTTTTTTGGTAAGACCCATTCTCATGCCTGTCTTCTGAAGAAAAGCTTATTCACTTTTAAACGTCGCTGATTTCTCTGCCCAGTTTTTTACCCAACACCATGAGGACCGTGGCCCAGTTTAGCACCAAGGCCTTCTGCGGCAACTTCTCCAAGGATGGCTCTGTCTTCCTCTCCGGGTGCCAGGACCAGAGCCTGCGGCTCTACGACACCACCAGCGGCAAGTTCCAAAAGTTCAAGGAGATCAAGGCACGCAATGTCGGCTGGAGTATACTAGATACAGCCTTCAGGTACGTCAAGAGTTTGCATTTCAAATAAAATGAAATTTGATATGTAGAGTAATCTCAGCTTTTCTTTGCAGCTTAAGCGTTATAAACTCACTCCCGGAGAAGTGTCCTTGAAATTGGAGATTCCAAAAATCATCCGTCTCCTCCCATTAGGCCAAAAAAAAAAGTCTCCGGTTTCTGGTATGGAGCTTGCCCAAAAAGTGGTGCGGCGACGCAGGGTTTTTTTTTTTTTTTACCTGTTTTTTTTGGCTTCAAATGTCGGCTGATGACTGCAAATGGTGGCCGACTAAACTTAGTGCAAATATTATGGGAGACCAGAGAGGCCACATAAAGCTTATTCTCGATCATAACCCCATCTAAAAACACGTTAAAATTGTGCAGCAGCAGGATTCCAGTCAAACCAGTGAGTTTGGCGGTTTTGAGACATCATCTTTCATTGAAAAATTTTTTTTTTCATTTTGCCGACGCGCATGGCTACGGCAACGCGCGCGCATACCAGAAACCGGAGACTTTTTTTTTTTGGCCTTAAGGGATCTAGATGTGATATTTGGTTTGACAATGTCTTGTTCGCATTGGACGTTTTTGATAGAACTTACAGAGAGTATATGTTGTGATCAAAAGATTGTTAATTAGAAGACGTTAAGTTTACAAGTTTTTCTATTCATTACTCCTACAGTCCTGATGGTAATTACCTAATCTACTCCAGTTGGTCTGAATACAGTAAGTTTTATATTAATTTAGAAAATGTTCCAATTTTTTTTTAACTGAGCTAAAGGACCAGCCTCTATGTGGAATTTAAAAAAATTGTAATTTGAGAGATGGAGACTTGGCAGATGCGCCCCCCTCCCAATTTTTTTTTAATTTGTGTTGATTAAATTTTTTTATTTTTTTTTACAAGCACTTGTTTGTGAAAATCTATTCCGAAAATGAATGAATCATCAAAATGATGATGCTCAATGGAGTGTGTTTTGAAAACTCGAAATCGTTTCACTTTGTTCTTTGAAACCTCTTGCAGTTCATTTATGCAACGTCCGCGGAGATTTTCAGACCCACAGTGCCCTGGACATGGAGCCCGGCGACGGCCATTTCTGTCCCTTCTCCGTTCAGTTTTCCAGCAACAACAAAGAGATCCTGGCTGGGTAAGCTACACTATTCAAGAGAAAATTCTATCTTAGCTTTAGATACACCGCCACGCTACAGCAACTGCTATTAAAACTCTCCTATTGTTTGATAAGTCACAAACAGCCAACAATTTCTTTCACTTCCTCCGCTATACAGACTAGTTAAAGATAGAGTGGATCATTTGCAACTATCCAAAAAGTAACTGACAAAATTATTGTTAAAAAGCTTGCTTTGTTTAAAGAAAGTAATGAAACTAAACTCCCTGTGAAATTATTCCTTCTGACATGCTGTCACTTTGAAGAAAACAATAAAAGAAGGCTGTTTCCAGTTGTGGAAATTTCGTTAGTAGTTGGTTTGTACTTCGGTGAATCCGTAAATGGGTGAGTGCAAGCGTTGACACGACGCACACGCGCGCGGTTGCTATTATTCATGGCTTCAGTGCATGACATCGCATAGCTGCAATCGGCTGAATGAGAACATGCCCTGGACGCTGATTTCGGACGCAATACAAAACATGACTCAGCAACCTTCGAATTGAAATCAAGATCCTAGAATATTGCTTTCTTGGAACATACAGCATTCACAGAGCTAAAACTTTTAGGTTAGTTGTTAAGCACCCTTGTCTAGAAAGTATATTGGACTGGGTCAAGAAATACCTTCATGTTTATGTCTTTATAACCAAACTGGATGAAAATTGTTCATGTGATATAAAAGTCCAATGGAAAATGCTAGAATTATGTTAAAAAGGAGGTCTTGAATATTCAGGTTTCTGATGTGGTAAATGCATTCCACCGGTAATCTTTGAAATCACACCTTTTTTTTCCATTTCAGGGCGAACGATGGTTTCTTGTACATATATGACAGAGAGATCAATAAAAGGACAATGAGGGTAAGACTTTTTGACTTAATAATGATTCTATGTGCCTTTTACCCTTCAAGCTTCAAGCCCAGAAACTTTACGCGGAATGGCTACGTGGAGAATTTTATCACCACACGTGTTTCTAGGTCAATAACCCCCGCGTGCCTGGACATGCACAAGATATAGGTCATTCACATGGCCAGGGATTGTTTACAACCTGTCTGAGCTCTGGGCAGCACGAGGGGTTGACACAAAGGGATCGGCGGCACTTAAGGGTTGGCCACTAAGATCTCCAATTACGGGGCCATCTTGGCTTCTGTCTTTCAACACTCCTTACTCCAGAGTGGCTAAGGTCTGGCCAATGGGAGTCTACAGGCTTGTGGTGTATAGTAGGGGTGTGGATTATGTGGAAGCTTGGCCTAATTGGCCCATTGAAAAAAAATTATGCCCATATTTGGAAAATTTGGGGACTTTTACCGCCCGCTCGCTGCGCGAAGGGTTAAGGGAAACTACATGTCTTACTCCTTTACTTACTCCCCCCCCCCTTTTCTCATCACAGATAGATGCTCACGAGGATGACATCAACTCGGTCCGCTTTGCCGATGAGACCTCACAGATTCTCTTCTCCGGCGGCGATGATGGACTCTGTAAGGTGTGGGACCGCAGGATGCTGAGCGACACATTGTGTGAACCGGTCGGCACAATGGCTGGACACACGGACGGAATCACCTGTGTGGATTCCAAGGTATGATCAACAAAATTTATTCCAATTCAAATTTCATAAAACAATAAGTAGCATTAGTCTTGATATATTGAAAAAAATTCAAAGCGAGAGTTCATCAAACACAGGCAAACAACACTAACAAATTTCAAAGTTGGGGTTAAAATGGACCCATAAGTGCAAAGATTCCAAGGTACATGTAGTTCAGTTCAATTCAGTGACATTTATTTCCATCCAAAGAAAAAGTAATGAACCACAATTTGAATCAGTCCTTTAATACTAACTTTTTTGACAGCAAACCTTAAAGATGGACGTATCAGTGATGGCATAACGACTCCAAAGTTTGTCAATCTCAATTCAACTCAATGACATCTATATCCATCCAAAGTACACTCAATAAACTACAAATTGAAAAATTTCAAAGAAAGCATTGAACAAAGACGGGAAATCAGTAATGGAATTACATACATGAACTAATAGCTATGTAACATACACGGGTAATTATTTTATCAAAAGAAATGTCATAAATCAATATCATGAGTAGAAAAAAAAGAGATTAATCCATGGAGCTTGACTGTTAACCCTTTGCAGGGTGATGGACGCCACCTGATCACCAACTCCAAGGATCAGAGCATCAAGCTGTGGGATCTTAGGGTCTTCTCTCCCCCCTCAGCCATCTCCAACTGTCGGAGGGCCGTCGCCGGCCAACACTGGGACTACCGGTGGCAACAGGTACCCAGAAGATGTAAGTGCAAAGACAGTAGAGTGTGAAATCAGTCTGGTCCCTCTCAGCCCATCCCCATAATCATCCCATCCCCACTCCCACCCCACCTCCACATTCCACCCCCAACCACACCCCCATCTCTACCTCAACCCCATCCCGACCCCCACCCTCATCCCAACCCCCACCCCACCCCATCCCCACCCCCACCCCATCCCCACCCCCATCTGGTGAAGACTTGTGGACGACACGACTATATCACTGTCTGATGCTACCTTTCTCTCTTTCAATGAATGTTACCACAGCGAAAAGGAAAAACAACATCAAGGGCGACACGTCATTGTTGACTTACAAAGGTCACGGTGTGCTCCACACTTGCATTCGTTGTCATTTCTCCCCTGCGTTCACAACTGACCAGGTAAATAAGTGAATGTCATTCACTCTGAGCTATGGTAGTCAGGGTACTCTGCAGGTTCAGTTTGGGAGAGGGGGCGCTCAAGACATTTTTGTGAAGTTAACCCATTAAATAGGTGTACTACATTGTACTACATTGTGGAGTGCCGTGGCCTGGAGCATTGAATTTGTGGTCTGCGGGTAATTCTGCAGGTTATAGGTTCGAGTCCAGCCTGGGGTTATGGTGCGTGTGCTCTTGGGCAAGGCACTTTGTCACTCATTGCTTCTCTCCACCCAGGAGTAAATGGGTACCTATGAGGGCAGAGATGGTCATTGTGGTTGATTGAAAATTTTGCGCCAAAATGTCAGCATCGAGCTGTATACTCCCCAGGGAGCTGAGATGGGATTTGGAATGTTTCATTGGCCCATTGAGCAGGGTATAATGATGTAGCGCCTTGAGCACCAGTCCTGGTGGATATGTGCACTTCATAATACACATTATGATTATTATTGTGTTTAGCCACTGATGAATCCCTTAAACCATTGAGTGCTCGAGTAGATTCGGGCGCTAGAGAGAATAATATGCAGAGTGGTTTGGGCGGTACAGTGACTAGTTGGTTAATCAGTTTTTAAAGGTATAGTCCATCATTTGTAATTTGTGCATTTTGTTCGTTTGAAGCAACAAAAGTGCTCAAAATCTAAAGAAGGGTACTGAACAACTAACCTGATGAAGTTTCAGCTCAGCTTCAGCTGTATATTCCGAGAAAAACAGCATTCTAGGATCTCAATTTCAAATCAAAAGTTGCTGAATCATGTTTTGAATTGGGCCTGAATTCAGCGTCCGAGACACGTTCTCACTGAGCTGATTGCAGTTACGCAATGTCGCGCACTGATCCGACGAATTATAGCAACCGCGCGTGTGTGTGCGTCGTGCCAATGCTTGCGCGCGCTTCCCCGAATAACAAAACGAACTACTAATTTAAATTTTCCTACGGTGCGTCTTAAGAAGCACCGTTGGAAAGGCCTTCTTTCGTTGATTACTTCAAAATGACAGCTTGCCAGAAAGAATAATTTCACAGGGAGTTTAGTCCCCTTACTATCTTTCAACCAAGTATGTTTTTCAACAATAATTACGCCAGTTACTTTTCGGATAGCTGCAAATGATGGACTCTGGCTTTAAGGAGACAGGTTGACATGCAAACACTCCCTCCCACCTGCGCATGAGAAAATATAAGAATATCGCAATATAAGGGTATCACTACATGTATATACCTTCATTAATAAATATCCTTCTTTCATTACAGAAATACATCTACTGTGGTTGTGCAACGGGTGGTGTCATCAGTAAGTTCGCTTTGAATTAATACCCTGGGAATGTTTGTTTTTGAACTGAAACAGAAATGCTGATAGGTCACTCGCTGAGGTTTTCTCTCACTGACAAAGTAAAGTTGTTGATTCGTTTAGGACCCGCCGGCTTTCACAGCTGTCCAAAGATTCTCACCAAACATGCACATCGAACTTAATGTGCTTTTAAAATCGAGAGGATCAGTTGTGAGACGGGCAATTTATTAGGTAGAAATATTCATTTGTCCAATTTGCATAAAACCTTCTACAGTGTTTGTCAATTTTCAGCGGCATTGTGGGACAAAAGGACAAGTTTCATAGCTTGATTTTTATGAAGACATACCAACATTAACATAATAATCTTTAGCCCAGAAACCTTGACCTCATAACGTATACGTGTATACGATATGAGGCAGGCAGCAGCGTCATGCTTCTGATGTCTTGATTGCTATGAGCTTTTACGAAGTTTCGTACCTGTCAATTTTATTGGTTGAGCTATCCATACGACACATCTCATGTGATATTTAAATAAGGTTGACCTCTATGTCGACCTGACAAACTATGCCCTGGTGGGTATCGGACTTAAAATGGCTGTCCACAATAGTCCGCCATTTTGAGTCTGTGTTCAGACTAAATATCTTTGGTGCTTTCCAGGAGCCTGTACGAAAGAATAATGTATATTGATAGGCCCAATATTAAAACTGTGTATTGAAATTTCTTCAGTTTATGACGTCTTGACTGGGAAGATTGTGAGGAAACTGGACGGGCATAGGGCTTGCGTCCGCGACGTCTCCTGGCATCCCTACGAGAACAACATTGTCAGTTCATCGGTAAGAGACGGACATTTATGTGGTTTCAGGCTCCACGTTTGCTCTTGTTCTTTATTTGGCTATTATTTGCATCAGAGAAGGGAGTGGTTACTGGAGGATAAGTTTAAAATTGAAATGTGGAACTTCCCAATTTTTTGAAATGTTGGCATTAATCATGCTGTGATGTCTAGTAATCTATTTGCTAGTCCAAACATTCATACACACACACAGCTTCGTAAACCAGGGAGCATCTTAGGCCTGATGCCTAGTTGTACTGGGCTAGTAATTCGAGTACTCATGAGTAGTGTTCGCTACTCGCTGTACTCTTTGTTGTATTGGTTTTTCATCTACTCGAGTACTCGTCATGGCATGAGTAGAAGTAGGTACTCGTGAGAAGCATTATGCCATTTTCTCTGTTTTTATGGGAATTAAGTAAACTACTCACGAGTATTCGACTACTCGCGGGTAATTTCTCTGCAAGTACTCGAGTAGGAAAATCCACTACTCGCCCAGGCCTAGTGCCCAGAGTCTACGATGAGCTTAATCCGGCCCTGAATTTGGGATTACAGATGGAAAGATATTAAGATTTGTGCCGTATTCACACAAAGCAAACAAACTAAGTTTGAATAATTTGGTGACTGTGATTTTTTTTTTGATAGTGGGATGGAAGTCACGGTTTGTGGGAGTTCAAGCGAGATGGGCTTCGTGATTGGGAACATGACGACTTCCACGAGTCAGAGGAGTCTAGCGATGATAGTGAATGTGATGAAGACATTTTTCATGACGTGCGGAGATCACGCAGGCTACATACTCGTAATCCCAGGCCATGAAAGTCCCCATGATGAGTGAAGGCTGGTTAAAGAACTAAGCTGTGAGAAGTCTGCAATTTGTTTAATCAGAGGACTCCGTCTTAAAGATGCATTCCCCGTACTGTTTTTTTCAAGTTTCATCCCGAAAATTAGATTGCTTTTCTAAATTGCTATTTTTCTAGCAATACAAAAGTTATTCACTTGTGAATAAGACGTCGACCCATGTTTAGGTATTGAATTATTACTTTATATTTTCAAATTACATTCCCCTTCTTGCGGGGTAGGCTGGTTTCCCCCCCCCAAAAAAAAAAATCGGTATCGATAATGTACGAACCGGGAGCCAGTCTAATCGCAAAGTGGATCTGTTTTTGCAAAAAAAACAATTTTATATTTTTTTTTTTGAGATTTGCAGACGTCCAAAAAAATTTTTTTTTTTCAAATAAGGTTTTTGGAGTTAGAATAAGGCTTAAGTTGAAACTTAAGTAACAAGTTAACACTAGAGGGCGTGTAAACACAATCTGTCAATGTATATTCGCAGGGGCGGGTGATGCGTTCAATCGTCAAGCTTTCCCCGAGTCTTCAGCGGTGGACGTGCACACGTGTCAGTGGTTCTCATTGTTTTTGTACACAGTGACACCGTGTGTTGAACTTGAACTTGGCCGCTGTACACGGCCTGCCGTCGTAGCAAATATTGCTTCGTGGCGGGGCCTCAGAGAATTGCAAAATATGAAGTTACGGTGAGGAGTACCGTACAAATATCGCAGAACTGACTCTCAAAAGTCAGTATTTGTGGTGTGTTCGACTTGATTTTAAAATATGGCCAATGTATTTTCACTTTTTCAAAAATGGTTGCTGTCGGCCAAAAATAATCTGGTCGCCAAGTGGGTAATAGAAAAAAAAAATTAATGTATTGAAAAGCACGGGGAATGCAGCTTTAACGGTCTGTTGAGGTTTGTTGTGTATTGAATCTCATGATCTGACCTATTAATATGCAACTTTTTTTAAATAAGGTAATCTGAAGTTGGGTCATTCAATCAAATCAATCATTTTAGGCTACAAGTATTTTCAGAACCAATCATACATGTAGTACGAAATTAGTGTACATGTGCTCATTAATATTTTGTTCGTTGTCCATTCAGAACAGTCCGTGCCAATTGCAACGAAGGGGAAAAAACTGTGAAAGATGTAGCAAAGAAATGTGGTTGGAATTGTCATAAAATACTGTCAAAATGTTTGTAATTTAATTTTTGTGTCCCCTAAACCAAGTTTGTGGGGACACTTACCAGTCCTAAGTTCTGTATGACCGTACACATCACAGCTACCTGTCAGGTACTCGTACAAAGGGAACGATACCGCACAAGGGAAATCTTTAGAAATAGGGATAAAACGCCAACAATGCTACTACCCAGGAACTTCTGTCCACTGGACTGTCCGAATGACCTTAGGTTAAAAGTTTAGGTTAAGTTTTTGAAACAAGTATATAGCTTCTACATGCTTACGTGGATTCAGGGTGAAACTTGGATGCCGTGACCCTTGGGTGGGAAGACACAATTCTTCATCGTATTACTGAGGTCAAAGGTTATGTAGGGGTCATTAGAGGGCATTAGAGGTCTTCGAATGTCTGTCACAGAATTTGATGGATTTTCATCACAAGTCTTCTGAAATTGGAGTTCAAAGGTCATCTAGGGGTCATTTTTTGTCGTCTCAAAATGTCCTTTTCTTTATTAAGAACAAAAAACATGCAGGGATTGACCGCAAAAAAAAGCAACACATGCCTTCCGCAGATCAAGCTGTTTTTTTTATTCAATCAAGTTCCAGTGGTACAATTAATCGGTGATAATGTATAAATTCATTTTTTTTTTTACCCAGCTTATTCCCTTAATTATGTGTGTTGTTTCTGCTTCTCATTTTCATTGACAAACAATTAATGTTGAACACTAACCTTTTTTCTCCAATAACACTTTCACAGAATTATTGTTACTAAAACTTGATATCATGGCAAAGTTGAACATATCTAAATTTTATGTAGTTATTTGAACTATTTAAAAGTTTTGTATCTATGGTGTGAAGCATTTTTTTAAAATGGTCTGTACTTTTGTTTGTTTCTCAAAACAGATTTATATAATTGTTGTACATGTATATAACTATGAGCAACTTCAGTTTGCAAAGAAGGAATTGTGTGCGTATCAATAGGAGCTTAAGTTTGCCTTTTGTTTTGATTTGGTTTTTCTGGTTCTCAGTCTACCCTTAAATATTTTTGTTGTTGAAAACCTGGGTAAAGAGGTCAGGGAAAGTGGAACCTCGTTCCCCGGGTTTACTTTGCTTCCAACCTTGTTTCCAATAGTAAGCCCGGAGTCGGAAACTTGCTTCCTGTATCGTGATTCGGTAAAAAAAAACAAAAAAAAAACAACAATTGCACCAAATTAAATCCATGCTCTAATTTATATTGGGTTTTGCCCTTCACTGATGTGAATAAATAAGTACTGTATATTCAGGGTTTTCTTGGTGCTGGGCAGAACAAAAATCACAAGTTTGTTTTGTGGACACGACCTCATGACTTCTACCCTACTAAATCCATGCTGCCAACAATCAAATAAATGATAAACACTCCTTGACATTTTCAACTTGCATTTATTCCAGCCTGATGAGTGAAGACACTAAGAAAATGCACAAAGTTATCTTTGAAAGACAGACATAATTATAATGTGAACTGCACATACAAAAATTCTACCCTACTAAATCCATGCTGCCAACAATCAAATAAATGATAAACACTCCTTGACATTTTCAACTTGCATTTATTCCAGCCTGATGAGTGAAGAAACTAAGAAAATGCACAAAGTTATCTTTGAAAGACAGACAGAATTATAATGTTGACTGCACATACAATAAAGTTTTCAAATTGAAGGCTTGACCTTTAATTTGGTCAAACATAAAGATTGGTTGTGATTACAATAAGCCCCGCCCACTTGGCACACTCTACATAGAGCCGCGCGCATTATACGCGTATGGATATGCACGCCCGTCAGACGCTTGTGCACGCTCGTTGGACATTAATGAAGGCTGCGATTGGTCAAAGCTTCGTGGGGCGGGGCTTAATCTTGTTCGTAAGTGACTTTGTCATACACTACTAGCGCCCATTGGCTAAGTACTCCAGTTTCACTTTCCGGTTCCGAGATTGGCTCCATTGGTGCACCGTGTGCAGTACGCATGATTAAGTTGAAATGACGTCAAACTTACGAACCGGATAATGGATCGGTCTGTTAATGAACATCTGCCTTAGAATTACATGTAAGCTTATTATTAGCATTTCATCTACCGTTTTGCATATTCCCTTCCCTTTTGTAGATTTAAACATACATAAACGATATGGTTTGTTCTATAATCACTTGAATTTTGTACAGTTGGTGAAATAATCCAAGACTATATTTACTGGGTCTGACGAAACCAGGGTCATATTTTGTACAAATTAAACGAAAGATTTGGGCAATAGAAATCTGGATTATTTAATTTGAGCACTGCAATAAGGAGCCGTTACTTAGGTTGTACCATTATTGCCTGATAAATTTGGCATGCCGTGTGCAATTTTGTATGTTGTACATTTTGTGCGTTACCGTGCTGTGCATTGGCGTGGTACTATCTCGTATACAATATGTAAGCCTTCTTCCTTACAGACAATTGTAGTATAAATAAGGTCATTAGGAGGTATAACTTAGTGATATTTTTTGACATTCATTA
>JASAOE010000229.1:0-10455 GCA_029964075.1 Patiria pectinifera
GCTCTGGCCTGGCCTGGCCCTGTTTTATTTGGCCTGGCCTGGCCTGGCCTGGCCTGGCCTGGCCTGTGGCCTGGCCTGGCCACTGGCCTGGCCTGGCCTGGCCCTGGCCTGGCCTGGCCCTGGCCTGGCCTGGCCTGGCCCTGGCCTGGCCTGGCCCTATTTTGGCCTGGCCTGGCCTGGCCTGGCCTGGCCTGGCCCTGGCCTGGCCTGGCCTGAGCCTGTTTGGCCTGGCCCTGGCCTGGCCTGGCCTGGCCCTGGCCTGGCCTGGCCTGTTTCGGCCCTGGCCTGAGCCTGGCCTGGCCTGGCCCTGGCCTGGCCCTGGCCTGGCCTGGCCTGGCCTGTTTCCTCTAGCCTGGCCTGGCCTGGCCTGGCCTGGCCTGGCCTGGCCTGGCCTGGCCTGGCCTGGCCTGGCCCTGGCCTGGCCTGGCCTGACCTGGCCCTGGCCTGGCCTGACACTGGCCTGACCTGGCCCTGGCCTGGCCTGGCCTGGCCCTGGCCTGGCCTGGCCTGGCCTGGCCTGGCCTGGCCCCTGTATGACCTGGCCTGGCCTGGCCTGGCCTGGCCTGGCCTGGCCTGGCCTGTTTGGCCCTGGCCTGGCCTGGCCCTGGCCTGGCCTGGCCTGGCCTGGCCCTGGCCTGGCCTGGCCTGGCCTGGCCTGGCCTGGCCTGGCCTGGCCTGGCCTGGCCTGGCCTGGCCTGGCCTGGCCTGGCCCTGGCCTGGCCTGAGCCTGGCCTGGCCTGGCCTGGCCCTGGCCTGGCCTGGCCTGGCCTGGCCTGGCCCTGGCCTGGCCTGGCCTGGCCTGGCCTGGCCTGGCCTGGCCTGGCCTGACCTGGCCTGGCCTGGCCTGGCCTGGCCTGGCCTGGCCTGGCCTGGCCTGGCCTGGCCTGGCCTGGCTGGCCTGGCCTGGCCTGGCCTGACCTGGCCTGGCCTGGCCCTGGCCTGGCCTGGCCTGGCCTGGCCTGGCCTGGCCTGGCCTGGCCTGGCCTGGCCTGGCCTGGCCTGGCTGGCCTGGCCTGGCCTGGCCTGGCCTGGCCTGGCCTGGCCTGGCCTGGCCTGGCCTGGCCTGGCCTGGCCTGGCCTGGCCTGGCCTGGCCTGGCCTGACCTGGCCTGGCCTGGCCTGGCCTGGCCTGGCCTGGCCTGGCCTGGCCTGGCCTGGCCTGGCCTGGCCTGACCTGGCCTGGCCCTGGCCTGGCCTGGCCTGGCCTGGCCTGGCCTGGCCTGGCCTGGCCTGGCCTGGCCTGGCCTGGCCTGGCCCTGGCCTGGCCTGGCCTGGCCTGGCCTGGCCTGGCCTGGCCTGGCTGGCCTGGCCTGGCCTGGCCTGGCCTGGCCTGGCCCTGGCCTGGCCTGGCCTGGCCTGGCCTGGCCTGGCCTGGCCTGGCCTGGCCCTGGCCCTGGCCTGGCCTGGCCCTGGCCTGGCCTGGCCCTTATTTTGGCCTGGCCTGGCCTGGCCTGGCCTGGCCTGGCCTGGCCTGGCCTGGCCTGGCCTGGCCTGGCCTGGCCCTGGCCTGGCCTGGCCTGGCCTGGCCTGGCCTGGCCTGGCCTGGCCTGGCCTGGCCTGGCCTGGCCTGGCCTGGCCTGGCCTGGCCCTGGCCTGGCCTGGCCTGGCCTGGCCTGGCCTGGCCTGGCCTGGCCTGGCCTGGCCTGGCCTGGCCTGGCCTGGCCTGGCCTGGCCTGGCCTGGCCTGGCCTGGCCTGGCCTGGCCTGGCCTGGCCTGGCCTGGCCTGGCCTGGCCTGGCCTGGCCTGGCCCTGGCCCTGGCCTGGCCTGGCCTGGCCTGGCCTGGCCTGGCCCTGGCCTGGCCTGGCCTGGCCTGGCCTGGCCTGGCCTGGCCTGGCCTGGCCTGGCCTGGCCTGGCCTGGCCTGGCCTGGCCTGGCCTGGCCCTGGCCTGGCCTGGCCTGGCTATTTCTGGCCTGGCCTGGCCTGGCCTGGCCTGGCCTGGCCTGGCCTGGCCTGGCCTGACCTGGCCTGGCCTGGCCTGGCCTGGCCTGGCCTGGCCTGGCCCTGGCCTGGCCTGGCCTGGCCTGGCCTGGCCTGGCCTGGCCTGGCCTGGCCTGGCCTGGCCTGGCCTGGCCTGGCCTGGCCTGGCCTGGCCTGGCCTGGCCTGGCCTGGCCTGGCCTGGCCTGGCCTGGCCTGGCCTGGCCTGGCCTGGCCTGGCCTGGCCTGGCCTGGCCTGGCCTGGCCTGGCCTGGCCCTGGCCCTGGCCTGGCCTGGCCTGGCCTGGCCTGGCCTGGCCTGGCCTGGCCTGGCCTGGCCTGGCCTGGCCTGGCCTGGCCTGGCCTGGCCTGGCCTGGCCTGGCCTGGCCTGGCCTGGCCTGGCCTGGCCTGGCCTGGCCTGGCCCTGGCCTGGCCTGGCCTGGCCTGGCCTGGCCTGGCCTGGCCTGGCCTGGCCTGGCCTGGCCTGGCCTGGCCTGGCCTGGCCTGGCCTGGCCTGGCCTGGCCTGGCCTGGCCTGGCCTGGCCTGGCCTGGCCTGGCCTGGCCTGGCCTGGCCTGGCCTGGCCTGGCCCTGGCCTGGCCTGGCCTGGCCTGGCCTGGCCTGGCCTGGCCTGGCCTGGCCTGGCCTGGCCTGGCCTGGCCTGGCCTGGCCTGGCCTGGCCTGGCCTGGCCTGGCCTGGCCTGGCCTGGCCTGGCCTGGCCTGGCCTGGCCTGGCCTGGCCTGGCCTGGCCTGGCCTGGCCCTGGCCTGGCCTGGCCTGGCCTGGCCTGGCCTGGCCTGGCCTGGCCTGGCCTGGCCTGGCCTGGCCTGGCCTGGCCTGGCCTGGCCTGGCCTGGCCTGGCCTGGCCTGGCCTGGCCTGGCCTGGCCTGGCCTGGCCTGGCCTGGCCTGGCCTGGCCTGGCCTGGCCTGGCCTGGCCTGGCCTGGCCTGGCCTGGCCTGGCCTGGCCTGGCCTGGCCTGGCCTGGCCTGGCCTGGCCTGGCCTGGCCTGGCCTGGCCTGGCCTGGCCTGGCCTGGCCTGGCCTGGCCTGGCCTGGCCTGGCCTGGCCTGGCCTGGCCTGGCCTGGCCTGGCCTGGCTGGCCTGGCCTGGCCTGGCCTGGCCTGGCCTGGCCTGGCCTGGCCTGGCCTGGCCTGGCCTGGCCTGGCCTGGCCTGGCCTGGCCTGGCCTGGCCTGGCCTGGCCTGGCCTGGCCTGGCCTGGCCCTGGCCTGGCCTGGCCTGGCCTGGCCTGGCCTGGCCTGGCCTGGCCTGGCCTGGCCTGGCCTGGCCTGGCCTGGCCTGGCCTGGCCTGGCCTGGCCTGGCCTGGCCCTGGCCTGGCCTGGCCTGGCCTGGCCTGGCCTGGCCTGGCCTGGCCTGGCCTGGCCTGGCCTGGCCTGGCCTGGCCTGGCCTGGCCTGGCCTGGCCTGGCCTGGCCTGGCCTGGCCTGGCCTGGCCTGGCCTGGCCTGGCCTGGCCTGGCCTGGCCTGGCCTGGCCTGGCCTGGCCTGGCCTGGCCTGGCCTGGCCTGGCCTGGCCTGGCCTGGCCCTGGCCTGGCCTGGCCTGGCCTGGCCTGGCCTGGCCTGGCCTGGCCCTGGCCTGGCCTGGCCTGGCCTGGCCTGGCCTGGCCTGGCCTGGCCTGGCCTGGCCTGGCCTGGCCTGGCCTGGCCTGGCCTGGCCTGGCCTGGCCTGGCCTGGCCTGGCCTGGCCTGGCCTGGCCCTGGCCTGGCCTGGCCTGGCCTGGCCTGGCCTGGCCTGGCCTGGCCTGGCCTGGCCTGGCTGGCCTGGCCTGGCCTGGCCTGGCCTGGCCTGGCCTGGCCTGGCCTGGCCTGGCCTGGCCTGGCCTGGCCTGGCCTGGCCTGGCTGGCCTGGCCTGGCCTGGCCTGGCCTGGCCTGGCCTGGCCTGGCCTGGCCTGGCCTGGCCTGGCCTGGCCTGGCCTGGCCTGGCCTGGCCTGGCCTGGCCTGGCCTGGCCTGGCCTGGCCTGGCCTGGCCTGGCTGGCCTGGCCTGGCCTGGCCTGGCCTGGCCTGGCCTGGCCTGGCCTGGCCTGGCCTGGCCTGGCCTGGCCTGGCCTGGCCTGGCCTGGCCTGGCCTGGCCTGGCCTGGCCTGGCTGGCCTGGCTGGCCTGGCCTGGCTGTTTCTGGCCTGGCCTGGCCTGGCCTGGCCTGGCCTGGCCTGGCCTGGCCCTGGCCTGGCCTGGCCTGGCCTGGCCTGGCCTGGCCTGGCCTGGCCTGGCCTGGCCTGGCCTGGCCTGGCCTGGCCTGGCCTGGCCTGGCCTGTTTCAGCCTGGCCTGGCCTGGCCTGGCCTGGCCTGGCCTGGCCTGGCCTGGCCTGGCCTGGCCTGGCCTGGCCTGGCCTGGCCTGGCCTGGCCTGGCCTGGCCTGGCCTGGCCTGGCCTGGCCTGGCCTGGCCTGGCCTGGCCTGGCCTGGCCTGGCCTGGCCTGGCCTGGCCTGGCCTGGCCTGGCCCTGGCCTGGCCTGGCCTGGCCTGGCCTGGCCTGGCCTGGCCTGGCCTGGCCTGGCCTGGCCCTGGCCTGGCCTGGCCTGGCCTGGCCTGGCCTGGCCTGGCCTGGCCTGGCCTGGCCTGGCCTGGCCTGGCCTGGCCTGGCCTGGCCCTGGCCTGGCCTGGCCTGGCCCTGGCCTGGCCTGGCCTGGCCTGGCCTGGCCTGGCCTGGCCTGGCCTGGCCTGGCCTGGCCTGGCCTGGCCTGGCCTGGCCTGGCCTGGCCTGGCCTGGCCTGGCCTGGCCTGGCCTGGCCTGGCCTGGCCTGGCCTGGCCTGGCCTGGCCTGGCCTGGCTGGCCTGGCCTGGCCCTGGCCTGGCCTGGCCTGGCCTGGCCTGGCCTGGCCTGGCCTGGCCTGGCCTGGCCTGGCCTGGCCTGGCCTGGCCCTGGCCTGGCCTGGCCTGGCCTGGCCTGGCCTGGCCTGGCCTGGCCTGGCCTGGCCTGGCCTGGCCTGGCCTGGCCTGGCCTGGCCTGGCCTGGCCTGGCCTGGCCTGGCCTGGCCTGGCCTGGCCTGGCCTGGCCTGGCCTGGCCTGGCCTGGCCTGGCCTGGCCTGGCCTGGCCTGGCCTGGCCTGGCCTGGCCTGGCCTGGCCTGGCCTGGCCTGGCCTGGCCTGGCCTGGCCTGGCCTGGCCTGGCCTGGCCTGGCCTGGCCTGGCCTGGCCTGGCCTGGCCTGGCCTGGCCTGGCCTGGCCTGGCCTGGCCTGGCCTGGCCTGGCCTGGCCTGGCCTGGCCTGGCCTGGCCTGGCCTGGCCTGGCCTGGCCTGGCCTGGCCTGGCCTGGCCTGGCCTGGCCTGGCCTGGCCTGGCCTGGCCTGGCCTGGCCTGGCCTGGCCTGGCCTGGCCTGGCCTGGCCTGGCCTGGCCTGGCCTGGCCTGGCCTGGCCTGGCCTGGCCTGGCCTGGCCTGGCCTGGCCTGGCCTGGCCTGGCCTGGCCCTGGCCTGGCCTGGCCTGGCCTGGCCTGGCCTGGCCTGGCCTGGCCTGGCCTGGCCTGGCCTGGCCTGGCCTGGCCTGGCCTGGCCTGGCCTGGCCTGGCCTGGCCTGGCCTGGCCTGGCCTGGCCTGGCCTGGCCTGGCCTGGCCTGGCCTGGCCTGGCCTGGCCTGGCCTGGCCTGGCCTGGCCTGGCCTGGCCTATTTCTTGGCCTGGCCTGGCCTGGCCTGGCCTGGCCTGGCCTGGCCTGGCCTGGCCTGGCCTGGCCTGGCCTGGCCTGGCCTGGCCTGGCCTGGCCTGGCCTGGCCTGGCCTGGCCTGGCCTGGCCTGGCCTGGCCTGGCCTGGCCTGGCCTGGCCTGGCCTGGCCTGGCCTGGCCTGGCCTGGCCTGGCCTGGCCTGGCCTGGCCTGGCCTGGCCTGGCCTGGCCTGGCCTGGCCTGGCCTGGCCTGGCCTGGCCTGGCCTGGCCTGGCCTGGCCTGGCCTGGCCTGGCCTGGCCTGGCCTGGCCTGGCCTGGCCTGGCCTGGCCTGGCCTGGCCTGGCCTGGCCTGGCCTGGCCTGGCCTGGCCTGGCCTGGCCTGGCCTGGCCTGGCCTGGCCTGGCCTGGCCTGGCCTGGCCTGGCCTGGCCTGGCCTGGCCTGGCCTGGCCTGGCCTGGCCTGGCCTGGCCTGGCCTGGCCTGGCCTGGCCTGGCCTGGCCTGGCCTGGCCTGGCCTGGCCTGGCCTGGCCTGGCCCTGGCCTGGCCTGGCCTGGCCTGGCCTGGCCTGGCCTGGCCTGGCCTGGCCTGGCCTGGCCTGGCCTGGCCTGGCCTGGCCTGGCCTGGCCTGGCCTGGCCTGGCCTGGCCTGGCCTGGCCTGGCCTGGCCTGGCCTGGCCTGGCCTGGCCTGGCCTGGCCTGGCTGGCCTGGCCTGGCCTGGCCTGGCCTGGCCTGGCCTGGCCTGGCCTGGCCTGGCCTGGCCTGGCCTGGCCTGGCCTGGCCTGGCCTGGCCTGGCCTGGCCTGGCCTGGCCTGGCCTGGCCTGGCCTGGCCTGGCCTGGCCTGGCCTGGCCTGGCCTGGCCTGGCCTGGCCTGGCCTGGCCTGGCCTGGCCTGGCCTGGCCTGGCCCTGGCCTGGCCTGGCCTGGCCTGGCCTGGCCTGGCCTGGCCTGGCCTGGCCTGGCCTGGCCTGGCCTGGCCTGGCCTGGCCTGGCCTGGCCTGGCCTGGCCTGGCCTGGCCTGGCCTGGCCTGGCCTGGCCTGGCCTGGCCTGGCCTGGCCTGGCCTGGCCTGGCCTGGCCTGGCCTGGCCTGGCCTGGCCTGGCCTGGCCTGGCCTGGCCTGGCCTGGCCTGGCCTGGCCTGGCCTGGCCTGGCCTGGCCTGGCCTGGCCTGGCCTGGCCTGGCCTGGCCTGGCCTGGCCTGGCCTGGCCTGGCCCTGGCCTGGCCTGGCCTGGCCTGGCCTGGCCTGGCCTGGCCTGGCCTGGCCTGGCCTGGCCTGGCCTGGCCTGGCCTGGCCTGGCCTGGCCTGGCCTGGCCTGGCCTGGCCTGGCCTGGCCTGGCCTGGCCTGGCCTGGCCTGGCCTGGCCTGGCCTGGCCTGGCCTGGCCTGGCCTGGCCTGGCCTGGCCTGGCCTGGCCTGGCCTGGCCTGGCCTGGCCTGGCCTGGCCTGGCCTGGCCTGGCCCTGGCCTGGCCTGGCCTGGCCTGGCCTGGCCTGGCCTGGCCTGGCCTGGCCTGGCCTGGCCTGGCCTGGCCTGGCCTGGCCTGGCCTGGCCTGGCCTGGCCTGGCCTGGCCTGGCCTGGCCTGGCCTGGCCTGGCCTGGCCTGGCCTGGCCTGGCCTGGCCTGGCCTGGCCTGGCCCTGGCCTGGCCTGGCCTGGCCTGGCCTGGCCTGGCCTGGCCTGGCCTGGCCTGGCCTGGCCTGGCCTGGCCTGGCCTGGCCTGGCCTGGCCTGGCCTGGCCTGGCCTGGCCTGGCCTGGCCTGGCCTGGCCTGGCCTGGCCTGGCCTGGCCTGGCCTGGCCTGGCCTGGCCTGGCCTGGCCTGGCCTGGCCTGGCCTGGCCTGGCCTGGCCTGGCCTGGCCTGGCCTGGCCTGGCCTGGCCTGGCCTGGCCTGGCCTGGCCTGGCCTGGCCTGGCCTGGCCTGGCCTGGCCTGGCCTGGCCTGGCCTGGCCTGGCCTGGCCTGGCCTGGCCTGGCCTGGCCTGGCCTGGCCTGGCCTGGCCTGGCCTGGCCTGGCCTGGCCTGGCCTGGCCTGGCCTGGCCTGGCCTGGCCTGGCCTGGCCTGGCCTGGCCTGGCCTGGCCTGGCCTGGCCTGGCCTGGCCTGGCCTGGCCTGGCCTGGCCTGGCCTGGCCTGGCCTGGCCTGGCCTGGCCTGGCCTGGCCTGGCCTGGCCTGGCCTGGCCTGGCCTGGCCTGGCCTGGCCTGGCCTGGCCTGGCCTGGCCTGGCCTGGCCTGGCCTGGCCTGGCCTGGCCTGGCCTGGCCTGGCCTGGCCTGGCCTGGCCTGGCCTGGCCTGGCCTGGCCTGGCCTGGCCTGGCCTGGCCTGGCCTGGCCTGGCTGGCCTGGCCTGGCCTGGCCTGGCCTGGCCTGGCCTGGCCTGGCCTGGCCTGGCCTGGCCTGGCCTGGCCTGGCCTGGCCTGGCCTGGCCTGGCCTGGCCTGGCCTGGCCTGGCCTGGCCTGGCCTGGCCTGGCCTGGCCTGGCCTGGCCTGGCCTGGCCTGGCCTGGCCTGGCCTGGCCTGGCCTGGCCTGGCCTGGCCTGGCCTGGCCTGGCCTGGCCTGGCCTGGCCTGGCCTGGCCTGGCCTGGCCTGGCCTGGCCTGGCCTGGCCTGGCCTGGCTGGCCTGGCCTGGCCTGGCCTGGCCTGGCCTGGCCTGGCCTGGCCTGGCCTGGCCTGGCCTGGCCCTGGCCTGGCCTGGCCTGGCCTGGCCTGGCCTGGCCTGGCCTGGCCTGGCCTGGCCTGGCCTGGCCTGGCCTGGCCTGGCCTGGCCTGGCCTGGCCTGGCCTGGCCTGGCCTGGCCTGGCCTGGCCTGGCCTGGCCTGGCCTGGCCTGGCCTGGCCTGGCCTGGCCTGGCCTGGCCTGGCCTGGCCTGGCCTGGCCTGGCCTGGCCTGGCCTGGCCTGGCCTGGCCTGGCCTGGCCTGGCCTGGCCTGGCCTGGCCTGGCCTGGCCTGGCCTGGCCTGGCCTGGCTGGCCTGGCCTGGCCTGGCCTGGCCTGGCCTGGCCTGGCTGGCCCTGGCCTGGCCTGGCCTGGCCTGGCCTGGCCTGGCCTGGCCTGGCCTGGCCTGGCCTGGCCTGGCCTGGCCTGGCCTGGCCTGGCCTGGCCTGGCCTGGCCTGGCCTGGCCTGGCCTGGCCTGGCCTGGCCTGGCCTGGCCTGGCCTGGCCTGGCCTGGCCTGGCCTGGCCTGGCCTGGCCTGGCCTGGCCCTGGCCTGGCCTGGCCTGGCCTGGCCTGGCCTGGCCTGGCCTGGCCTGGCCTGGCCTGGCCTGGCCTGGCCTGGCCTGGCCTGGCCTGGCCTGGCCTGGCCTGGCCTGGCCTAACTGGCCTGGCCTGGCCTCTGGCCTGGCCCTGGCCTGGCCTGGCCTGGCCTGGCCTGGCCTAACTTCTTCTTCTTCTTCTAACCTAATGTTTTTCTTTGTTCTTAGGGTTCTTATGTTTTTCTTTGTTATTAGGGTTTGGGGTCGTTTTTCCTTGTTTTATGAATTTCGTATGTTTTTCCTGATATTTTTGAATATTTGATGTTTTTCCTGATATTTCTGAATTTCTGTTTTTCTTTATTTTGGGTGTCGGAAATAGACGGATATTCCATAGAGTTAGGGCTAGGGTGTCGGAAATAGAGGGATTTGGCATAGGGATGGGGCTAGCTGTCGGAAATAGACGGATATTACATAGGGGTAGGGCTAGGGTGTCGGAAATAGAGGCCTTAGCTATAGGGGTAGGGTTATACGTTGTGATGTAGGGTAAAATCGCCCGAAATATTGTTAAACCGTCTCGAATAGGGTAAATACGGTCGAATCAGGGTAAAAGGGGTTAGGGTAGTCTTTTAACGGTCCAATAACACTATCATAGGGTCAAATAGGGTCAAAAACTGGGTATCCGTGCCTAGGTACGGTCCTGCAGACCGCCCAAAACGAATAACTCGGGACCAGGGTGCCAACTCGTCCCTAATGCTCTAATACATCCCAAATACTGGCGTGCATCCAGTACTTCCATAAATATGTGTACAAAGTCGAATTGCCATAGGGTTTGTGCACAAGCCCTTGCCCTATGCGTTAACGCATACACACACTTGAAAAAAAACGACGAAGTACTAACCCATTCCCTTATATTTGACCCATATTGACTTATGTGTTTTTTACACATTTCAGACCATTTTAGAATTTCTTATGTTTTTCTTTATTTTGGGGTGTCGGATATAGACAACTTTTAGCCATAACTCCTGACCCCAATGACCTATGACCTTGACCTTTGGGGTCAGAGGTCATGACCTCCCCCGAAAGTTTTTGACTAAGTCACAATGTTATGCTCCCCAGGGGTCAAAGGTTTTGACCTCTCAAAGTTTTTTTCCTATACTTTGTGCAGTAACCTTTGACCCCGTGACCTTTGACCCCTAGGGAGCATAACCTTGTGACCCCACCAGCAGTTGCGGGGGGTCATGACCTTTGACCTCAGGGGTCACCGACCTTATACTCCGAGGTCGGCCTACAGAAGATCCCTTAACTCTAACCCTAACCCTAACCCTAGAAGCCCTAGAAGCCCTAGAAGCCCTAGAAGCCCTAGAAGCCCTAGAAGCCCTAGAAGCCCTAGAAGCCCTAGAAGGTCGTGTTACTTAACTTCTTTGCGTAATGCCCCCTCCTCGTTCGCCCCACCCACCCACCCCAGGTCAAGTTCAAATATATATGCCCCTTTTTTTCATGTTCCCAAATCACTATTTGCCATTTTTTACAACTAACACTAGCTTTGATCCTATAACTGCGCATGCTTGGTGACCTTGTAAATATTCATTACCTATTGCAATTTCAACTCCCACTTTGATCAACAATTCCCTATCCTTTCTTACCCTTCTAAGGCTATAACTCGACAATATCTGTCTTGTTAATACTGCGCTATATTGTACCATTTATTGAACAACAGTTTCAAAAGTACACTAGCT
>JASAOE010000230.1:0-50000 GCA_029964075.1 Patiria pectinifera
TGTTGGGTCGACCGTCCGGTGATGACTGGCCATTGGGATCTGAAACCAAACCAACAAATGGAAGTATTAACCTGCATGTAATATAAAGACCTTTCTGTTTACATGAATCAAAAGATAAACACATGTTGACAGTCGGGTTCATTGACAAAGCAGAAGCATAAAACTTCTCAACAGGCAAATATTGTTAACTATTTCAAGCCTCCACAAGATCCAAAGCTATCAACAAATTCCTCCACCAGATTCAAAGCTATCAACAAATTCCTTTGAAATCAGAGGCAGAAAAAGACAGCTCAGTAATAGTGCACTTTCTTTTATGAAACTATACTCGAGTTGACAATATAGACCCTTTGCATGGCTGCCATCTTGGAGGTGCCGTGCTGTTGTTCAACAGGGACACACATGAACAGACCTCTTGTGCATTGTCAAAATTAGAAAAGTCAAATACACCTCTTAGATAGCTGTCGAGGGTCTTGAGATCTTCAGCCACAAGAAGAATGATATTTGCCAAATAGACAGACATCCTAACTGACTGACAGACTTACCAGGTAATACTTCCAAGAATGCGCTCTTGACACTGTAGCCATTCAGGTTTGCTCCCAGGCATATGTACATCCCACTGTCCTCCTCCGTGGCGTGGGAGATCATGAGTTTATTCAAGTAGGACCCATCAGGTCGGGACCACACTTCCCCGGCCGGTAACACCACAAACTTCTGCCCGTCCATATCGATGGTCGCATTGATGCGTTGATTAGCGTTGTGCGGTTCAACTCGCTTCAACCACTGGATGTGAGGGGGCGTGTCGCTACGGACTCGACACTGGAAGGAGGTTGTTCCTCCGTAAGCCACTGTCGTGTTGACTGGATGTTCACCTTGCAATACAGGCTTGGTATGTACTTGATCTGGTCAAAGTGAACAAAGTAATACGTCTAGTTTTAGTCTCCCAAGAACAGGTCGAATGTTAAATGGGTCCAAAAAATTCAGAAATCTTACAATCATTATGTTCATTGGACATATCCACAATGAAAGGTAACAAAGATTTCAACTTTTTTCAATGAGAATTGAAACATTGGCCAGTTGTTTACGATGTCCCAGTTCAACCATGGAGGTAGGAAACATGGAGAGCTAACTCCATGTTTCCTACCTCCATGGTTCAACACAGTTCTTAACAGAGATGCTTTCAATACTTAAAACCCGAGTTACAATTTTAAAAACTGGTGCTGGACAGAAAGCATATAACAAAGTGGGGACTTTAATTTACATAATGCAAATTCGATTAAAGAAGGAATTCCTCGGCTTTTTGCTACAAACTGAGCAAGAATATATGCCACAAAGCAAGATTAAAAAAAACACATCTCCATGTAACAATTACTTCAAAAGCACAATTTGTTATTGATGTCTTACCTACAACTTCCACAGTATACGTAGCATTGATTCTCCCATTCCTGTTGAACACCACACAAGTGTAATCTCCAGAATCTGAAGCCCTGAGATTCATGAGTTTGAGAGTCCACGTCGCTCCTTGTTCACCTAGCTCTGCCTCAGTTAGTGTCGCACCGTTCCTCATCCAGAGTATCTGGGGTTTGGGGTAGCCCGTGGCCGCACACTTGAGCCTCACTGAGCTGTTCAAGGGACGCACCAGGTTCTTTTTTCTCATCTTGGAGGGCTGTGAGAATTTGGGTTTAGCTGGGGTACAAAAAGACATCAACATGAGAGGTTAGTAAATAGGCTTAAGCACTGTTCCACCTCCAGTATCAGCATTGAAGTCAGACTTATGGTAGTGGTTTTCCAGTCAAAGACAGAAATTTAGGAAATCAGGTAGATACTAAAAACCCATTCACACAGCTTTTGACACTCAAATTTTTGAAAGAGAAAAGGTCAAACCATGCACAAGCCTAACTCATGAAAACTTCAGAAATGCCATTACAGTAAAAGAAGAATGAAGTCAGAAGATAAAAACTTGATAATTCAGTATAAACAGAAAAAAAAAATTGTTGCAAAATACCAGAGGTCAGAAGGAATAGCGCTTACATAGAGATGGAAATATGTTTCCAAACTAAATTGTGTGAAAGAAAGTTTACTTTGAAAAGATGGAAAGAGACCACTACTTATGTTGTCTATAAATCACATCAGCATGTTGTCTTATGTTGTCTATAAAAGTAATAAATCAGATCAGTATTTTGTTTTTCCCCCTTTTATCAAATTGAACAATAGGGCTGTGCATCGGAACCAGGTACCGATGTGGTAGTACCCGACCGCTGATGTCAGGAACCGGTTCCAGATTATGGGGTCAGGTACCCATCACCAACTTTACCATTTTCCTAGAAACTTCTCAGCCAATGAAAAAGCAAGGTTTTGATTGTAATTTGTGGAGAATTTTCAAAGTGAAAACCAGGCTACATGAAAAAACAAAACAGATGTCATGTGTATGACGCTTACTTAAGTTGTAGTTTTTCACCAAACAGCTATAAGCTCACTGTACACACATGATTTGCTGCACTGATGATGCACCGATGTGGTAATATTATCAAACAGACCTTTATGAACAATCTGAACAGCAACTTCCAAGATTTCAATTTTGGGGTTGGGTTTCTTTAACGGGTGCCCGTACTACCCGTAAATGCACAGCCCCACTGGACAATCCTCTGCCTTCTTACTTACTTCCAGTCGGTGGCTTGCTGCCTGTTGGATCCTCTGGTCTCTCAGGATTCTTATCTCTACTGGGATTCCTTCTGTCTTCTGAAGAAAAAAAAACACCACAAAAACATAAAGATTTGTTATAAATCTCATGGTCATAAACATCTTCCAAGCAAATGTTTTCTTCCCTGAAAAGTTGATAACAATTTTTCTGACCGTCTTTGACAGTTGCATGGTTTCAAGATGCCAAGTTTAAAGCCTCCACCTCAGTAACAAAGAGAGACAAGTGTGTACTTCTACTTAAACTGTAGAAATCTTTCCATCCTGGCATGTTTACACCAATAGAGGGCTCCCTTCAGTCCAACCATAATTCCTCCCACATCAAAGGCCTACAATGAAATGCTCACACTGCTGGGTTAGGAATCTCCTCTCTGGTTGCCACAGCAACCATGCCAGTATCTTATGACTATGATACCCCTACATTGAGTTGGTTTGGTTGCTATGACAATTGGTGAAATTTGATAATTCACAAATTTTCCTAGCAAAAAAAAAAAGCATGCATAATATTCTGACAACAAACTAAGGCCATGCAATTCTAGACAGGACAGATATAATGAATAAAATGAAATCAAAATAATGTCAACCTGGAACTCCTGGCAGACATGTAAATAACTAAAATCAAATTTAGTGACACCTTTTTTTCCCAACCAAATCACTTGCAAAAAAAAAAGACATAATTTCATAAAGTTCTACAAAGTCCTTGGTTCTTAACTAACAGGACTCCCATACCAGCAAGTGGTGTGAATATTAAGGCTTACGGCAAGCCCACATTCTTCTAAACCCCACAAGAGCCCGATCCTCACACAATCCTCACATCAACTCCTCAGTGAATATCTCTCGCACAGGATTATCCTGAATACAATAACACTCTTAACTTAACCCCACACCATAACAAAGCATTCCAGGACAGATTTCCCCTCGCTATGGATTCAACCGACCACTGGGACACTCAACGCTTCTCTGTCGTGTTTTAGCAAACAAGCAAGAGTGAAATTTGAGTAAGGTATTGATTCTACGTACACTGGACCCAACAGGAGGCTAGTCATATTCACTTCCTGACTAGCATTGAGCCATGTCTAATTATTACATTATTTAAATTAATCAATATTCATTTCATAGGAACACCATGCTAAAAATTAACATATAATTCATATTGCCGATTCATTTCAATGAGGGATTTTCATTGAAAAAAAAACCTGCAAAGAATCTAGTATTTATGGCTCACCAACGGTGCTGACACGTGGATAAAATACTGTCAAAACTTCTTCTCCTTGAATTTTATCAGTACTTATATTTCTGAACAACTGCTTGCATTAAACCTCAGCTGTGCCAATTTCAGAACAAAAAAGTTCACAGAGCCTGTTTGATAATCTCTTCCAAGAATATCCTGTTCAGAGAACTGTGTCTGTATTCAAGTTTCATTACTAGAATTAGATTTCAAGCTTGGGTAGTCAGAGCACGGTGTTCATGTAGCTGCAAGTCTCACGTCACGCTTCATACCATTGCTACATCTTATTACACAGTCGATGTTGTTTGCCTCACTGAGCAGTGCCTAACCAACCAGGAGAACCCACCCCAACCCTCAGCAATCATCATGATTACAGCATTGTGCAGAGGTGCAACCAAGGAATACCTAACGGTCCCAGCAATGAGCCAAACACGGGTGATTTGCACAGATAAAAAGACCTGAAATCAGAAGATGCCTGCCACAAGGTCTGTCTAATCTTCCCTGAACGAGATCTTTTCTCCGTCTTCATGGATCAGGGAGGGAACTGGTGTGGTCTCTTTAATTGATCTATTCATGACCCATTTAGCTGATCTATTTGTTGTCGGCCCATACATCCTTGAGAAGCATGAGCTATGCTGGAGCCAGAGACTCAATACTGGCGGGCTAAGGCTTCTTTGTCATTCAAATCTCTTGTTTGCTGCAAATCCGCAGCCCAGCATCTACAGCGCTAACACTCTCCTCCGACAAACAGACTGTCTACTCTCCAAGCACAGTGTGTACAGAAACTATTACAGCCTCATGTTTAATTTCCACTGACCCTTCGCTCCTCACAACTGGCATTTCCCTGACCAGATTACATTACAAAGCTTAATGTGTGCGCTTCAAATTACCAGATCATAATTGTTTTTGAAAATTCAAGTGATTTCTTTGTTGGAAAATACCCAAAAAAACCGAATCTGACCAAAAAATGCTTTGGAATAAACAGCATCAAAGACAATTCAAGGGAATTCAAAACATTCCATTCCACACTTCACACAAAAGTGTTTGTACATCACGGCCATTTGTAACCCTTATACAAAAATTCTTGAAGCTCTTGAATTCGCCAGAAACACTTGTGAACGGTCCTTTTCCAGCCAAAAAAAAAACCTCTTTACCAAAAAAGTGACATGACATAATAAAGTCTATTTTCAAAGCCACGCCGGTTGTTTTATCCAAATTACAAGCATCTATCTTTCAAGTGGCCAAAAAACAAGAGTGGCTGAAAATGGTTCATTTTTCTTGAGAGAACAGACGGTCGGAGCTGAGATTGCTGTAATCTCAAGTATCTACTTGAAGCAAATGGCACAGATAAGAATACAATCAGTCTGGCTCCCGGACTCCTTGATGAGATAAATGAAACACCTGCTGAAACAAACAGACTAGGATCAATGCTAACATTCTTGTAAACACATGAGAACGCTGGGAACATTTTCTCTCTGCAAAACCTAAGCATTTAAAATATTTCTTCAGAATTTATGAATTTTAAGCGAATATCAGTTTTCCATTTTGCACCCAGGATCAACAAATTTATAACACTGACAAGCTGGCAGACGGCAAAAAGTTGTGAAAATAAGTTGGAAGAATGCTGATGCAGTGTTAAAGAGGTCTTATATGTTCAGATCCTATGTCATTAAATTCTCTGTGTTCTTCAGTCAATTGGCAATTACATTTCAATATCAAGTTCAAAAAGAATAAAGTATAAAATCAAGTTGTTGACATTTTGACAAGAAGAAAATTTGAAAGCCAACAATTTAAAATGCCACGTCTTCAAGATCAAGTACAATTACCTGTAAAATTGCAATATGTTATGTTTCATCTCAAGCCTGACCACTCTTGTCTGCATCTTCCCACACAATTTCTAGAGATCACACTGACATCAAGCTGTGACTGGAACATTATTTTGAGCAGAAAATTGATGATTCATTACAAAATGGAAAAGTACAGTGTACTTTTTGACAAATTCTCACGATGAACCGGGCACACACTTGACATTACATTGGTCTCCAACTGGGCAGAAATAATGCGCTGATTGTTGCCAGTAATCACATGGAAATATAGTGGCTGTCTTTTGGGATTTCACTAACTGCTTCCATTATTCTGGAGAGTACCCAGAAGCGAAAACTACAAACGATCACCGAATCCTGTTATGTTCCACCCCAACCAATAAAAGACCCCCAAAAAGGAAAAAAAAATTAATGAAACATTCACCAAATCCATGCACTTGGTGGATTAAAAAAAACGTTACTGATATGCGTGCTACGGAGGATAACAGTTCTGCCACGCGTTAATTGGATTAGCAATCTAAAACAACGTTGTAATGGATATGTGATTATATGAGCAACTACCCTATACCAGCTTGCCATTGTTCACTGGCAGCACGAGGCCTTTGGTACCGAGGAAGCGGAGTACCGACCAATAATCCTATTTCAGCAGGGTCTACCTAAACCAATCCATTACAGCGCTTGGGCTTCAGCCATTTGGTTAATTACATTTCAACTCTCAATTTGTACTAATGGGTCACAGGCTGCATAGGAGAGAACTGTAAATGACTCGGTCGTCAGTCTGTCAGTTAATAAAGACAGAATATTCATGTGAATCATTTCACTCTAACGGCTGCTTTATACTCAACGCAAAAGCGAATGTAAATGCAAATTTGAGATGTCATGGCAAGTTTCCGCACTTCTAATTCACTTTGCCTTAACTCTTCCTCTGTTGACAGTGACATTTTGTCATTTGAAGAATAAACATCAACCATTCCCTGTGATTTCTCTATTTATTAGGGCCTATGTCTCATTATTAGTTGTTAAATATCTGCCCTTTTTATTTTTAATGTAAAGAATGTTTTCCAAAAATAGGCACAAGAAAAGCTCACAAGGCTATTTATTGGCATAAGGCCAAAAAAAATTAGTTCTGCTTCCGATTACATGGCATTCGAAAATAGGGTAGGTAGGTAGGGAGTTGTTTTGGCCAATTTTTTTTGTGTACGATCCTATGGAGGCTTCTGCGTGTAGTCAAGGGTAAAAGGTAGAAATTGATGGTTTTGGGTGTTTTTTTCTCAATTTTTTCCACAAAAAAAATTAGGTTAGGGCTGTCAGAATAGGGTAGGTAGGGAAATCGGAAGCAGAAGTATTATTTATTTTGGCCTGATAACAGTGACTATGTACAGCAGGAATTTTTAGCACCCTTCCTTCCTTACAATTCAGGAAAAATTCCCTGACCACTACTACTAGTCTATTATAGCTTGTTTCCTTTCTTCCAGATCTACTGACCTTCACTCCAATGCTAATGTGGTATGCCATACACACACAAAAACTACATGGGTCTTTCCCTAGGATAAACAATTTTGGGGGTATGTGCTTAATGACTTGAAATATGCAGAAGCCTTCAAGGTTGTTGATTAGAGGAACACGTCTCTAGGGGAAACATTCCTTAAATCTTGTGTCATCAAGAGATATTTTGCCCCCCCCCCCACCCAACATAAAGCTCCTTCCATGGCACATGTATGTAATTCATAGGCATGGACTGCTGTGTGTTCTATCCAACCGAGCTCCACGGTTTGATCCTAGAGCAAGGAACAGAGAAGCTTGTTAAGATCATGGAGCTAGTACAAAGTCATGTAAATATCTCCCAGCTGTTGAAACAAGGTACAAGCAAAAGACTTGCAAAATATATTGCTCTGACTGGTTCTAAGCTATAGTTTTGCGTTATACTGGAGTTCGCCAAACAAAATTAGAAGCTACTTTTACGGTGGTGCCACCCCTGCATGGAAATAATTATACCGCACGCATTCTTAAAGACTAGGCGTGAGTACGTACGTCGCATCTTAGTAACCCTATTGTTTGAAGGAGCCTGGAGTGCGTGCGTACTACCTGAGCGCGACTCGCACGAGTCTGGTACCACTGCAGAAAATGGCTGTTGCCGACTTAGTCTATAGGGCCTATAGCAAGAACTTTTGCTAAAAAACATTTCCTGCTTAAAGCTCCTGGCTGCATTGATGTCCTACTGCAAGTACAGGTCCTGGATCAAATTAGACTACGTCCCTATGGTCCAACATATCTAGGATTATGACTTCTGCAGTCACAGGACAACTTGGCCAAATGTGATCAACCTTGAGAGGCTCATTTCGATGTAACTGCAGATGTTGATGTAATGAGCCAGGATCCATTGGGTCTGGTGCCAGCCATTTAGTAATAATTGCTACAAATATGGCCGACAAGACATTGAGCAAATGGAGGCTGTTAGCCCCAGGGTTCTGTCCTTCACAACATTACACATCAGTCAACTAATCTGAGATTCCTATCTTCACAAACCTTCAGCCTCATTAAACATGAAGAATTTACCTACCAATTGGTACTTTTACAGAAATTATCTTAACAAGTCCTCATTCCAGCAAGTCATTGAGTTGGAGACACAAATGTACTGCATTTGTGGGAACATTTGTGGTAATTGTAGAAACTGTTAGTAGTCTATTGCAGATAAGTCGAGGCTGGCCTTGTGCAAAAATGTGGCTTTAAAATTAGTATCATGTGAACAAGAAATCCAATATTTCAGACAGACAGCTTTATCATCAAGTACGGGATAGCTAGTACAATTACTTGTAATACTAGAATGCTATTATTGTCTTACCAGTTCAATGACCGTGTGTTTAATGATGTGTGTTTTTCTCAAAGTCAATATTATAAACCATTATGGAACAGTTATTTTTCCACAGCCAATATCTAATAAACACCTAGATTAGAAAAGTGTTCTTTTTTTTTGAGGCAAGTGCCGACATTTTGTTCAAGATGTTTCAGTCAAAACTGATGAACAAATGAAATATTGTGATGTTAACATTTCTTGCCTACTGCTAGTACCGGGTAAAAAGACTAGCATTTTTTTCACTCACGAATACAAGGAAGAAGTTGAAGAGAGACTATAACTTTTAACTACATTAACAACATTCCCATATAATGTCCTCAAGCGCCAATGTTAACATGATCCATTCCCAATACGCCTACAATTAGGATATCTTTCAAAAATTCAAAACCCCAGTCGCAAATTGAATCTGATCAAAATTATAAAGGGGGGGGGGGGAACGAAAAAAAATCCATCATCAAAATACACCTGAGAGAATTCCACAGGGTAAGGGACACCACGCTTCCTTAGTAGATTGAAGAGAAACCACAAACGTTTCCTTGTAAGCGAAAACCTCGTCTGTTTTGATGGGCCTGATTCGATTGGTATCGGATGGCAGGAGAAAAGTGTGTAGTAAATACGACTACAGAACCTTCATGACAACATACACATGAACGGGAATGAAATAATGTGTACAAAAATACTGACGACTCATAAACCAGCCAGGGTGTTGGACTTCTGGATTTGGGTACAAGGAAACGAAAGCCCAAAACCAGCCCCAAGACCCAACCAAAGCAGGGAAGCATGTTCCATATTAGTCTGGCCTCCAATGTTGATATAAGAACCAAGTCTCTCAGGACTCTTTCCAACTGTAGAGTTGAGGTCAAGGGGTCACATTCTCAAGTCCATTGCAATATTACAGGTCCTTTGTGCTGTGGCTGTCAATACAGCTGTCAACCACACGCCCGCACGTAAATTAACAACTCAACAAAATATGGCAGGCCTGTCACTTTTACTGTGCAGTCTCATCTAATGTTGATTACTTGCCGGTTTCTTCCAATAAATGGTCATGAAAGTTTAGAATATGCATGGATGTAAACATTTCTGAGCTTAAATCAAATCACAAAGATGATTGTGGTAGTACACTGCACAAATCGACTATTGTCCTCTTCTACGTACACAAAGGAACAAGCAAACGCATACTGAATTGTAAGCTAAGTTCAGTTACACAATATATTCCAGAAAGCACACTTCTGTATAAATAATGCAACACCATGCAGCGTCGACTGGAGCAAAATTGCATTCCAATTGAAAATAAATGAAGGCAGGTGACAAATCTGCAGCTTTTTCTGCATGGCACAAATATCCAGGGAGACACAATATGGAAACTGTTGTCAAATTAAAATGCATGACCACCGTGCGGTGACAATATCGTTTGCTAAAAATGTGAAAAGGCGACTTGGCAAAAGCGTGAAATGGAAGGGCAGGAAATCCATTAAGCAGTGAGACACGCTGAAGTGAAATAATAAATAGCAGCACTAAGAGTGTCATTTGTAGCCGACGGCAAAACACTTAGAAGACGCTTTTTAGAAAAAAAGTAGAAAAATGTAATGTACATGTCACAGAAGGCAGTGCGGTATCATTGCTTTTGAAACTGTCATGGTGGACTGAATATGGCTCCAATTTAGTAACTTTTTAATGAAATTTAGTGAATGAAAAAAATGCTTTGGGAAAAAAAATGTTTATTCCAATTTTCTTTGAACCAAATGCTAAGACATTGATGAAGCTTTTTTGTGTTTAGTTTCAATAGACTGGATTTCTTTTTAAAACACAAAGCAGACCTCACATGTATCTCAGATAAGAAGAGACCGTGCTAATATTTGCAATTAAATATTGAAATACGAGGGTGAACGTGTCAATTGGTTAGAGTTGGGTACACCAACGGTTGCTTGGAGACAAGATAAGAATCCAGAGAAATATTGTGTCTTATACCTGTCAATCAATGTCATTCTAATCATCAAAATAATCCAATCTCACGTTAGATTCAAGTGGATATAGTCAGTGTGTCATGGTCTGAAGAGCTGTTAATTGAAAAAGCGGCCATCTTAGAGATACAAAGTCTACTGCACTCAGTATCAGGTTCATATAGGCAGGTGCAGGCTCAGTTGATTTATACGGCATCTCCATGAGGAAATGCCAGCATATACTCTAGGAACCAGACCAAGATGGTGTCCAAATAAGGACCACTTTAATAACAGTCTGTCACTGACTACACTGCCGTGACCTTTTCTTTAGCTGTAGACATGCACTTCAGGTCAGAGCCTAAAAGCAAAATTTTCTCAAGTAGTCAGATACCCATAATGAAGTGATAACCATATTAAAGACAACTTTTATGAAATCAGGGGCGCAGACCAAGATGACTGCCATGTAAAAGAAATGAAAAATATTTTACAATTTAATAGGCGTTTACACATGTAGGCCTGTAGCTTATTCTTTTGCCACTGTCGGATGTCTATGCAATTTGATGCCAAAGAAGGTAAAAATATATACTTCAATCACAGTACTGACGAACTGCAATGGCAGGATTTTACACAAATCTGATCGTGCAAGATTCTCGTAAGCTTCACTGATCATCTAGTTACTAGACGTCTGATTAGAACCTCCCCCCCCCCCCTCCGTCAGTCCTGCTACATTGTAACCCAAGCCACAGCCCCTCCGCAATCCCGGAATTGATCCACACTCATTTCATTTACATCGTCAACAGTGTTAGAATCAGTTGCAATCAATTACGTCAGGTAAGGGAAGACAGTGAGTAGGTGAGACAGGATCGGGTCGATTGTGAGGAGATTGGAAGAGACAAATTGGATGGTTGGACTGTATACTGTCTGCGCAACCAATTGCAAATCTCTGCTAAAATACACCCCAGGCCCATCACACAGTGTACGTGTTTTAAAAACTCATTTCAAATACAAGTTAAACTTAAGTGTCAGCAAACATTGCTTTATAGTGTAAAATTGAGCTTAGTAAAAGAAGATATCCATTCTATTAATTGTTGTCTGCTGAAATTCTTAACCTGAAGCATAGCGTCTAAACTAAAGCTTTAAATCTGACCAAATATGGTATACTACTGCATGTACATGCCCTTTTAAGTTGTGGGAATTTATAAATTGAAATAACAAATGAGAGACCATCTTGTAACTGTCACTGCAATTACATGAACATGGATTGGTGATGGATTTGTTAGAATGCTTCAAATAAAATATTTCAACATCTGTTTTTTTGTAGCGCAGGAATAATTCAAACCAGTTGTCATGATGATTCGATCCTTGATTAAAATGAACGCACATGTTGTCGTGATGTCGTATCTACTCATCCGAATCTGAAGATCGGCATCAGTGAATCTACACATGCTACGATTTAACCCAGAAATTCATTTCGCCTTTTCTGAAATCAATTTTTTTTTTTCATGATGTCGTCATGTATCGCCACGGTGAAGTTTAATATAGCCTGTCACTCAACCACAAATCCAGCCCTTCCTCCCCGTCTAAACCCAGGGAAAATGTTTTCAATAATGGATATTTTTCCTGCGATTAGCGAGTCAGGCTGCGTTAGAGAGCTAGTTAACACGCTGCAGCCCAAGCACACTTGGTAACTGTCTGTCTACCGGTGCCAGCATTGCATTGCTCGAGTTGGCCGCACTTCAATGCTGACATACCGAATTGCGTTTCATTTTTTTTTCCCTTTTCTTTCAGTCCGTACAAAGTCCTCTGAACATTCCACTCAGGGCAGTGCGACAGCTCGCTGTAACTCACCATCAGCAAACCAGCTTGGATATGATGCATGCCCGGCCAAAGAAATTGCCTGATTGTTCTTCAAGTGTGAAAAGGGTAAAAGTCCACATGCATAGAATGGCTTTTTCTTTGGTCATTTTGTAGCCGATGGAAAGTCTATTATTAGGCTTGGTAATTGGCTGGCAGTGAAAGGAAGTTAATATTGACAGGATAATATGGAAGAGAAATGATTACGCTTTCATCAAAACAGTATACGTGTGCATGACAGGTGGCAAGAGGAAGAATTACAATTTTCATATCCCTAACCACCCCCCCCCCCAAAAAAAAAAGTATTACAAAACCTGAGAGGGAACTCGGCATATTTTGCTCTCAAATTTCTGACCATTTTTCATGTGCTATAATTAAGGGGGTATTTATTTATTTTAATTATTTCTCTCACTCTCAGCCTACAACGAGTAACCCCCAATTACAGGCCGAGAAAAAACATTTAGTATTTTTTTATTATTGCAACATTTTTACTAAATTCATAATTTTAAAGGTTTTGAAATGTCAATTAAATTTTTTCTTTGAAGCTTGCCAGAATGGGACTTATTGAACAATTTGTTTAATATTTTGATATAAATGGTAGAAATTGACCCAAATCACATACATGCTGTTACACAAGTTGGCTCAGGGGGGTAACCAGGTTTGAATTTGGTTTTCCCATTTTTGATTCCACTTTTGGAACTAATCCAAAACTTGTACTGACCAGTTCCATCAAACATTTCCCAATGTTTAAGCAGTCACATTAATGTGTACCCATTAATGATAACATCATGGTTTTATCAGTTCCAGTTAGCTTGAATGCCCATGTACCGGTACCTTCTCCAGCAACTGACACCCACACTGTCGTCGTAAATATCCCGTTAATTTATCACCTCCTACCCAGCTCCATCAATTATCCCTTCCCATGCCCTCACCTCCTTTCTGGCTTTATTTTTCCTAGTTTGATGCCAAAATGCCGACAAGACCAATGTTGCCTTTATTAGCACTCCGACAGGAATAACATTACACACTGGATACTGATGTGATAACCCCGTTACCGTGGCGACGTGTCATGAATCACAGAGACCAGACTACCCTAGTGACAGGATTTGTAAACTCGACTGCCAGATATATTGTATACATTCAAATCATATGCACATGGCCTATTTTTTCTTCTTGTCGGACTGTAAATTTTCAGCCAAGATTGCTTCCGTGGGTGTTTATGCATGCTCCGGTGAAGGTTAAGGCCAAATCTGAATATAGAACTGAGAATTTATGGAGGAAATATGACAGCCCGTGTTCTTTTACATGATATGATATGCTACGAGAGGGACCATGGTTTGAATTTTGCAACAGGATAACTACTGTAAAAACAAGAAGTCTTCTATTTGAATGTTAGCTAAGACTGAAAATGTCTGTCGTAATAGGATTTCCAACCTTTTGATTAGTGAATTTCATGAATAACCCTCCTATGCAAACATATGCTACATTCTGTGCGAAGTTGTCCTTTCAGTCAAAATCAATCAAGTGACTGTTTTCAACAGTTAAGAGCTCCCAGCCTACATAAAGCAGGATTGACTGGCTGTGACTATTTTTGCAGTTTGATACAGCTATGCTTTGACTGTAGGTGATTGATAAGCCAGCTGTGCCTACCACTTGCCTGCTTTTGTCTGTTGACTGAATTTGACTAGTCACAGTGCTTGCTTGAAATATGATCTGACTGTTGGTGACTAGCCTGTGTAAAAGGCATGGCAGGGGAAGAGGATTGATTTTTTGACTGTCTGTGACTGTTCAAACAGCAGGAGGGTTAAGTTTCTTTCCAACACTGACATTTTTAGTAGTTGATCTGAATCCAAACTTGACAACAAACTTTCACAGTTTATGATTAAAGTTCTTTTCCCAAATTGAAATGTTCAATCTCTGATTTAAATCTTACCTCTTCTGACAGACAATGATATATTTTTCCCCTATTTGAAATTTTCAACCTCAAATTTGGGTCCGTACTTACCAATTACTGTGAGCGTGTAGTTCAGACTGACACTTCCAAATCCATTGGTAGCTCTACAGACGTACTGACCAGCATCCTCCAACTGCACGTTCTTAATCTTCAAACCGGCCGATAAGACTTTGAATCGTTCCCAGAGCGTGTTGATGGATTCTCCATCTTTCTTCCACATTGTCAACGGGGGTGGGTTACCGACAACTGGACATAACAGCTTGATCTTGCGGCCCACTCGAGCTTTTTGGAATCCTATGATGGGTTGGTCCAAGCGTGGCGGTCCTGAAGATAAGTGCAAATGAAACAAAAAGAAAAGAAACGCTTTTAATTTCAGGCAAATGGAAAACAAAACATGTAGTTTAAATAAACCCCTTTAAGGAACGGACAATTGCTAGGAGTGTGTTTAACCAATATTACAATGCAAATTCTTCAACGACAAAATGCAATGAATCTGTCAAAAAGAATTCATACCTGAGAAAGTATTAAACACAAAGGTGTATTCTTTTCTTGAGCACACTAACAGAATATTCTGGAATGTAGTTTGACTGACTGCTTTCAATATCTTTTTAGTTACTGTAAATTACTTACTTGCCTTTTCACGCTAGTTATAAAATTTGTGCTAAGGCAACCTTTAACCAGCTGAACATGTTCAACCAAAAAATCTTGAGATGATTAAAAGCTGTTGAATATGTTCGTGCTTGAATAACATCCCAGAGACCTGCTGAAATCTGTCTCTTCACCCTCCAACCAAATCCTGACAAGTCCTGTATCGATCATGAGAACCCTGACATAACCGTTGCAGACACCTCCCCAGGTGAAGCATGGAGACTGATCCACGGACTGACAGAATGATTGGATAGTTCTCCCCCTCAAAGCAGGACAAGTCTGCTCCTCTCACTCGCTCGCTCTCTCCCCAGCGATAAGGGGAGGACAGACCTCCCGACTATCTCCGATTGATCGGAGAGAAGCAGAGAGGCCCTCAGGGAACCGGTGAGAGTGGAGGGAACCGGTTAAGGACAGGAACGTCAATACCGTAATGGCTATAATGGGGAGGGAAGTGGGTTGACTATGGATATAGGGCAAGGTGGAAAACGCGAGTAACTTGTTGAGAATTATGCATCGCTGGGTTTGCTGAAATGCAACAAATTGCCTCAGTCTGCTTGTATTGTACACCACTAGTGCTCAAGAAAATCTTTTATTCAAATATTGCAACCTACATTGTATGTACACTAAGACGAAAAATCAATGCCGTTGTCGATGATTTTATCTCCATAAGGGATTGTATTAATAGAATCAGACAAAGTTTTCAATCAACATACAGGAACATTACCCAGAATTGTGGAAAAAAAATTCCAATATCTGCAACTCAAATTTTGTGACACTGTATTTTTTTCATCTTGCTGCAAAAAAAACAAGCGTATTTCTAAATTTTACCGTTTACAAAAAAGTTAAACGTATTTAGCAAAAGGACAAAAATATCTGCAAGGAATTTTTGAACACATTTTGCATTGATAGAATCTTGCCAGCCAAGTTGCAGAATTCAAGTTGATAATCAATATTGTTTGATTTCTCGGTCATGCTAACTCTTCATTAATTAACAGAGCCCAGAAAGCTAGTTTCTAAACCGAACTATGATCGTGAAGTTGGGAGGGTAGTCAAGAATGGTACTTTAGGGGTATAGTATGAGTCATCACTATTAGTCAGGCTGTCACGTAGAGCACCAGGACACCCTGGGGTCTAAGTCTCTACCCTACCATACTACAGATTAATTTTTGATATTATTGAATGGCACCTGTATGGCCCATGGGAAGTCGAACACACGGCCAACGGCAATTTTTTTTTTTCCTTTCTTGCATTTTAAAGTCGATGCTCATGTGGGAAATACGTTTCTAGCGAGATTGGGAGGGAGTAATTCGCTACGGTCCAAGCAAACAAATAACGTGGAAAAATATGTACTGAAATCTACTCCCAGGCAAGATTCTGCATAGTGGAATGGATGTTTGTGGACCCAAAACGCTACGGAGAATTTCAGAGAAGATTAATATTTTACCGGGATGAACTGAACAAACTTTTCCTCCAGACACATTCCTTGCAGCTAGCAGCAAGCCAGCAACCGTGTCATAATGGATTGAATGTGGTAGACTGGAGCTGTGATTCCCAACACTAATTAATGTGCTCCCGGTCAATCAATTAACATTGACAACAGACAGGTGGATTGGGGGGCGTGGCTGTCATTTGCTGCTCTCCTCTACAGCCCAAGGGTCGTCCAGTCTGCCCTGAAGGGTGTTTCATTTTAATTAAACTCGCCCTGATGATTCAAAGCTGTTTACTCGCCTGGGAAAAGGATGAATAAATGATTCATGGAACACGTTGCAATGAGATTTATAGCGGATGGGTGATTAACTATTTTCAATTCATGAGCTGCTTCAGTTGTAAATCAAGAATGTCGTTAGTAAGGCAGAGTGCTAAACTTTAACCTGCTGTGTGAAATAAAACTGCTCCCAATTTTTAAAGTATTCATTAAATTAATCTCATATGTGTTTCATTAGCAAATTGGAATAGATTTCACCCAAATCATCACTAGTTATTCATGAGTTAAAGATTGCTTGTATTTTTTTTGCCTCTCATGACCTTTGCATACCCGCCTGACCTGGCAAACCCTGTCTCGTTAGCCACTATTCACACACGGATAATTTGATTGGTCATTTATTAACTCTCCTGACAAACTCGGTAAACAGTGTCGGAGCTATTGCTGAGCTTGATGGGGTCAAAAGAATTGCACTGGAGAATATTCTGGCTTAATCTGAATGGCATCGTTATAATAGCACCTCGCCAATGGATAGTTAATAGGCAGGCCTGCATGCGGGTTTTGAATTGTACAGACAAATGCATGCTCGCAAGAAATCTAGTTGCTCACAGATTTTACTACCACAGATTTTTGTCTTTTTGGATGAGAAATTAGGCAAGCAGATAATGCCACATTTACTTGCAAGACTTTCATTCAAACCAATGACTTTCTAGTCATGATTCTTAAAATCTCCAGCCCTGATGATTGTGGATAAGATGTTGCTCAGATACAATTTGACGATCCAATCATGATTTTTCTACAAAATAAAGACTGAATGGCGACAAACTGCTATAAAGGAGGAAGGAGTCTTCACAAGAAGGGAGTAAATTTCAATTTCTTGGCAGCCTAAGTCCATCAAGGAAAAAAATTCAATCAGATATAATGCAAGACGTCTTCTCCTGACTAATACTGGTTGTCATTTTTCTCCCGGCCTAACAGCCATCAAACTACGAAGTCGATACATCTTCCTTGGAGCATTGCTACTCTGTCAAGAAACGACCTGTTCCCATCTCCTAATTGATTCCTCCGTGTCACCCCCCTAGCCCACCAGACCCAACCTGCTCTATCTGTTTTATCAAGTCGGCATTGAGCTTCCCCCTCGTTTGTCAGAATGTGAATTCAATATCCCCACGAAGCATGATATGATGGTGCCCCTAGCTGACTCAAGGAGAGATAACGCCCATTCTTGAACATAAATCAGATTCTCTGCAAATCTTGAAGGAAGGACGAAAAAAAAAAGGGAAATAAAGAGAAAACGGATAATTTAAGTGCTTAAATTCCTAGAATATCTGAATTCATGGTAACCTAATGATCCTTTTAAATACCACAAGGTGGAACATCTGTGGTAAGATGAGATCCAAATGTTCTGAACTTTGTTCAAACGTATTAGAATTTCAAAATTAAAAGTCTGGGGTTTTTTTTCCATTTGATTATTTTTTTTGGGGGGGGGGAGGAAAAACTTTGTAATGAAATACTTTGGCACCCGCTCTATTTTTTAGCACCATCCCATATTAATTATGGACAAAGCCAGCAGCAGATTTTTTTTCCTTTTGTTGTGATGCACCTTAATTCCTCTTAATAGATGTTGTACATGACAACTGACCACTTTAGACTGGTCAGCAAGCACGTCGGACCAAACGCCGACATGGACAAGCAAATTGATCCAACGGCTTTTATGAAAAACCATCCATCATCTTTCTATCCTTGAGGCCATTGTCGCTCCGTTTCTCCATGCCAACATCTCAATCAGCACTGCAATCTCCATCCTGAGTCTCCACGGCAACCATTTCCCTAAAACATCCTGATTTGGGCACTAATTGCAAAATGAAGTGATCGATCACTTGTCACATTTTGGTCAGAACACCATCCATCACAAACAGAAAATTTATGCCTTGTCAGGTTTTAGCCGTCCAGAAGAAAAATGCTTATGATTTCCTCAGCTTTATCAAAGTACTTATTACATTAAGTCAAGTCCCTACAATTTTTGCACCAATTTTATATTGAAATTGCATTTTGAGGTTGGGGTGTTTTCTTTTGTTCCTTGTTTTTTTCTCCTTTACTATGTGGATAACTATTAAGGTTACATCAATTTTAATTTTCATTCAGGGTTGGTCTAGTTTCCACCGATCACAAAACAACTGTTTAGGTGTTGTTTCAATAAAAAAAAAACACCTCAATATCCCATGCTACACGTATTTCTAAACTTCAACTGGTTTTAATATACAATGTACATGTAATTGTGAATTTAAACGGGTCCTAAGCAATTTTCCAAACATACTTGCCTAAGATTATTCCGTGGACAAAAGGACTGTTTAGATTTGTAACACACTCAGCAGGGGAGTCAGGTGACACCTAGAGTGACCCTGATTGGCCCCTCACTCAGCTCCAATGACCTTTGACCTAATAGCAATAGATACAACCTAGAAACCTATTCAACACAAACATCCCAAATTAGTCAAGGCAACACTAGTGCCAAAACCAAAGGGGAAATCACAGATTTCTTTCCTTTTTCATGATTATCTTCTTAAATCTATACACCTTTTTTGAGATTTTTCTTTTGAGGGGGGGGGGGAGATTAAGAAAATGCTGTCAAATTGTGTTCCGTCTTCAACCTCCAAAATTATTTCCGGAATAAACGATTTACAATTAAGTGTTGGTTACTGATTCTAAATTGACGTGTTCAATTGAATTTTCCCTGATATATTTTCTGACATGTCTATGTAATCCAATTGCTAGATATCTCTTGTAATCTCCCAGCGCATTTTATTTTCAATCGCAGCGTTAGCACCCATACCAACAGGTCATTACCGCTGACATTTACGGCTGCTGAAGGTAACTTAAACATTTTATGAGGGGCTAAGTCATAAATCACCAGGCAGGAATTATTGCGTGGTGCATCCATGATGCTGCATGGCGTACAACAAATCTCACTGGAAGCTTGTCAACTATGTGGTCACATGCACGTCCACCTGAAGTTAAAAATCTTTCAAATTGTTGTGAGACACATAAATATGAAACCTCCCTTGTAACAAATTATTAAACTTTATTGATGAATTTGCACAACATTTCTGAACCAAAAAAAATTTGGACTCCCCAAAAAATTAAATCTGTATCATACAAAGACTGAAACTCCAAATTCATACATAATTTGGAATTTCATATACCTCCATTTTTTTTGTTTTTTTTTATTTGATTGGAAAGCCCAAAACTTATAGGGTTTTCTATGGCTTACAACCTTTTTCTTTCTATTTTACACTATTAGGTTTATCATAGAAATAAAAACCTTAGATCACTTCATATTCAGAAAAGAAAAGCTACAAGCAACAAAAAATTATGTAACAGATGGCCTGGACAGGAAGCCACAGGTCTGCAAGATGCATCATGAACAAACCTCAAGGCATAACACTATGACAAGAAAAATGGGAGCAGTTTGTTCCTCTACTCTTCAGAGACAGTACCACAGAAGGAGTAACGTCAAAGTATCCCTCATGCACCGCTCCCCTAATAAGAAGACTAGCTGTGATGGACTACAGCATCATCTTGATGACAACTTGTCCTCAATAAGTCTTTCCTGAATCCCAGCACGGAGGTGGCCAGCATTACACTTGTTGAAATCTGTTTTGCAGACAGCCAATCACATTTTACCATTGATGCTAGACTACCCCATCTCCATCTGTCATTCAACTACGTCCGTTCTATTGATCACACCAGACCCAGCAGGATGGAGCAACTCAGTCACTCATTGTGTACTGATACAATAGACTCTAAGAAGTTCAAGCTGTCTTCAAACCATATCACGTGAGGCCCTTTTTCGTTCATGACAGTCACTCCAAATGACTTCAGCTGCCACAGTAAACAACCTCATTACTACACAAGTTCAGGAAGCACTCAAACCATTACTGAGTTGATGTTCTGTGTGTCCTGTAAAGAGCAACGACCCATACATCCAGTATGAGACAAGACCATTTCTTCCTCCACGAACTAGCCATTATTAAGTGAAGTGCCCGACATTCTTTTGAGCCAGGCAAGCAAAAATGACAACTAGCTACTGAGCGGGTTAAGTGACATGGACGTGCACATTACTCAAATACAGGTGTTTTGCAAATCCTACACGAGATCACTAAAAAAATTCTCGCAATGCCGATCTTTTTTATACTGTAATCCATTGTGGATGCATCAGCGTCCAGATTTAGACACTCAGCAATTCAGCTTTGATAAAATTGTACTGAATATAACATTATGCCAATTGTTGAAACAAAATCAAAACGCACAATGGAACTTGAATACTATGTCAAAACTTTACAATTTACTGCACAGGTTCCACTTAAAGATGAAAAGAAACGTCCCTGTTACCAACGCAACACCTGTATTACTAGGCAGATAATTGGTCTGCAGAGTGCAGCCACACATCAACAAGTTCACCTGTGTCCAACCATGGAGCTCCATGGTCCAACCAACAAGCAACCCTGTTTACACTACCAACACTGTAACACACATTAGGAATGTTGGCACTGCTTCTATCCCTCCAAATGAGGGTGTAGTTTTGTTAGCGTTGACCCCACACTTGCCCTGCACCCACTGTAATCACAGACCAAGACACACCCTAGGAATGAAAGTAGGCCTATAACAGCAACCAGGACCCACTAACCAATAATCCATCCATAGCTTGCCCGGAATATCCCCCAAGAACACAAACACAATCATTTAAGTATAAGGCTACACCAGTACACAACAAGTATGCCATTTGCAAGCTCAGTTATAAAAAAATTCATAATTTCAGTCATTCTAGCTAGTGGTTGACATACCGGTAGTAATGCAAACTGAGCATTTGCTTCGAATTGATCAAGTGACCCAAAAGAAAAAATCTAGGTACATTTATTGGAAAGAGGAACGATTTAACATACAGTTGACAGCATTTTTTCGGATTTTAAGAAATAGTGTTGTGGATTCCATTCAAATTTTGATGATATTTCAAATAACTCAATGACTCAATATACACTACTGTTCTGAATTATAATGTGCTTTTCTTATCAAAAAAATCTACACTAACACTATGAAGGAAAACGATGACACATTCTTTGTAATTTTAACATCAAATGCCATTCAACAGTAGCTCAATCCAACAAAATCCTCCAACAACTCCTGGTAAATTACAAAGAATACAATTGGAATAGAGTTCAACAATAAAGTCTGTGGGGGTCCAAAACTGCATTGGTATTTTTTTTATCTGCACATTTCTTGGCACTTTAGCTACATAATCTCCGACGATTCAAGATTCTGCTTTTTTTTCAGAGTTGGAAGGCAAGCTCATTAACATCAATTGGACCTTATCGTTATCAGGTAGATGCCACCAGATGTAAACGCCTTGTATTTACTGAACACCTGATAGGGGCACATATCTCTGATTAGACTACAATTAAGCTGGTACAAAATCCACACTGAACTACCATCTGCTGGAAAATATACAGCAAACATACTGAACAAAGTGCATGAATTCATTTTGCCTGTGAATTGACAAAGGCATCACAATTCTGTGAATTGCAATACCACAAGTTAATACCACTATGGCCACAGCCTACTGGACAATTGTTGTAGGGGATGAATAATACTTTGTAAACAAAGGCACATTTTCTGAAAAGAAAAACTGAAACATATTTTTTCAGTCAACCGAATTTAGACAAGAAATTGTTAAAATCTATACTTGGTACGCATTTTGCAGCAGATTTCCACCCGTTTTTGTTCCCTGGATTCAGGTGCAGTGCCCGGTGCACAATAGGCTGGAAAGCAGAAATACCACACCGCCCAAATAACAAGCTTCACACGCCTAGCATTGATTTTCCTCGCTTGTCATTTGCCACTTTCCAACAAACCAGCATATAATTACACAACAGAAGGTTGCACTACAAACATTGCCTGCCAAACCCCTCAACACAAAAATCGGAATCATTTTTTTGGGGAGGACGGCCAGATTATATTTCTTGTGGGTGTTATATTTCTACCAGATGGCTTTGGCCAGCAGTTAGGAAAGGATAGGTTTTCAGTCCATGCTACCCTCTAGGCTGTAACACCTCAAACCACCACGAAAAATGATCCATGGGGTATTGAGGGGGGTTTTGTCAGTTTTGGTATAAGAAAAGAGAGGAGGTTTTGTTGGAGTTGTACCGGTATTGTTAAGGGCTGATGTGTGATTGACAAGGGGGGAATTCTTTGAAAGAACTCGTGGGCTTATTGCTGACAAATGAGGCCAGGCTGTTCATGTCTGGTGGTCCTTCTATGAAGTACACAGCAGACGTTGACAATCAACTTGACATATAAACAACTTTCCTCTTTCATATTCTATGACACCAAACAGAACACAACCAAAAGGAAAACCGAGTGTTATAACTCTCATGTATGATATAATATTATACTATGGACAGTAATATATGTTCAGAGCAAGAATCGATAATCAAAACTTCTTCATTAAAATTCTTGGTCCTGCTGTGCATTATAATGCGCAGGGTCATTGCAACCAGTGAGAGGACTACCTCAATAGGCTGGTTCCGAATAGTCGACTAGGGTGGGTTTAGGTGAAGTTACTTAAATTATGGTTTATAGATGTCATTCAAACTTGCTCCATGCTGTTTTACTTGCACTTTAATCAATTAATTCCACACTAAAAAATTACTGCATGCAGAAAAAAAATGTCCACCACCAGCAATGTATACTTGTGCGGAGTCCACATGCAAAAACATTTTATCTCGCTCACCGATCCTATCAACAAATTCATTCACAAATTGAAAAGCAATTTCTAAACAATTATCTCGTGTACACATGCACTGTTGATCTCTGGACAATGTTGATTTATTATGACTAACTGTAAATCCCTACCAAGTGTCAATGTCAGCCCATGACCTAGGATGTATGTTAACTTGTAAACACCTCCACAATTTATTTCAACGGACAGCTTTCACATAAACAACTGAAGCCAACTTCCACATTCACTCTTGAGAAAGTATGTTCATTTTAATTCTTTTTTTGCTAAACTGGCAACACCAAGAGTTGTGCTGCTAAATATTTTTTTAGGAAAGTTAATACAAATGAAATTTGGTCTTAATTTTTCATTCCAATCCAACAAAAATCAGAAATTCAAGGTGTTACAGGATTTTGTAATCCCGTCTACGAAGGTTGTTTATGAATTCCGTAAGACATCACTACAAAAGTAACTTCACTTTTTATGACCCCCCCCCAAAAAAACCCATCAGAACTATATTTTTGCATAACTATTGCAAAATAGGAAATCTTTCAAACTTCACTCCATTCAAGATCTTTGAAGATGGTTTTTAACGAGACCGAGACCCAACTGCAGAAGTGATACATCAAAGATACAAGTTTACATCGCAAAACAACTCCAAGTTCTTGCAAGATACCACTTCATAAATCAGCCATGTAAGCACTTCATGTACAAGTTCTTGGCAGATCCGGAAGCCATCAAACCAGCCTGTAGATCATTCTTGTCAGCTTCTCATAAGACCACTCTAATGTAATCAGGTGACTGTATTATACTGTGTGGCTAGCAGGCATTCCTGCTAATAGCTGGCATGATAATAGGCCCCAATGGTCAATTATTGGTCCATTCTAACAACAGTATGGTCATTACAATAGACAGGTACAGTTAGTTGTGGTTATAGAACCATACAGTGCGCTCCTTTGATGGCAATACACAATAGCTCATGAAGATTCCTTTCCTTTGTAAAATACATGCATAGAGCAAGGAACAGATGTAGATTGCTTGCAGTTGGCCCATGTTCCAAGTTTACAAACACAAACCTGGTTTATGACCAGACTCTGTTTAACTTACACCACCACTCTCTGTTGGGGTGACATATTATATTGAAGATAAAGTTTATCTTTAGGTTTTCAGATTGTCTAACCAATACTAAAAACTTCAAACTCGCTTGGACAGAAAAAGTTTTTCCAACAAAATTTCACCAAACTCAAGGTGTTGTAGATTTGTGGAAACATCAAATCTTCAAAAACGAAATGCAGACAGAAAGAGTTTCTTCAACTTTGTATGCATCAAAGCAGCAGAAGTTAATCAGAGACAGAGAACAAAAATCATTTCCAAATTTAGTCTATTTTATAATAGGTCTAGTGAAGAACATTATCCAAACAGATAGAAATAACTAAATGACACAATGAACACTGAATTAATATAAATTTCACTATTCTTAAATGAACCATAAAGGTTCAACTTTTCAAAAATAAATTTCACTAATAATAACGTTTATAGCATTATGGTTTTAATGTCCTTGCCAACTGGTATGTGTCATATCTATAAAGTTATAGTATTATAAATAATGAAGCCATACAGTTGAAAGTACCAATTATTATTATTATTTGTTGTCTGTCAAGTACAAACTCTACTATCAGATTCCTAGATCCTAAAGTCACCAATGAAACAGCTGCTCAACAAGACTACTACTTTTTACATCCTACTTCACCCAAGCAGTTTAATTCAAGTCTTGTGTACATTTTTTTGAGTGCAGGTTTTTTAAGATCCGCAATTATTATCATAATAATATCAACTGCTTCGCTCCATGTGTTTGGGTTGAAAACAAAGTCCACCAAACACAGACTGAGTCAACAACCATAAATTAAACACAGCGGAGGCCATGGCATGGCTTTTGTCGTTCAGTCATTGGGAAGAATGGCTGGGCTGGCCATACCATGCTGTGTGTGGTATGGTCGGCCATTGGACAAACACAAAAGACCCAGTCACCTCTATTGTGGCAGCCATTTTGGCTCCTTTTCACTTGCTTAATGAGCTTTGATGCCTCATTGTTCCCTTTGAGGTACCACATCATGGGAGGGAGGTATAATGGTGTGCTTGGAAGAGGTACAATAAATATGCCGTTTCCACAATATTGAAACACATGTGACATATTTTGGAATGAAGATAACATAAATGACAGTAAGGTCACACATATTACATCTATGCTAGACCTCCACAACATTTACACTTCTCATTAAAATCATTGATAACAGAAAACATCCTTGATATGCAAACATCCAACCAACAACCAATGTGTTTAACAATAGGTTAATAATGCACTCAATATAATTATAAAGTCAGATGTGGGCTATTGTTTGACAAATACTACCCCAATATACAGAGGTATATAGCACCTGATACCAATGCAATTACAGAATTAAAGAAGACATGCAAAACACACACCAAGTTTACAAAGGGGTAAATTTAATTGTGCCAGTGAAATTCACAAGACAAAGACAATTTGGACTTACCCTGTACATCAGCAAGCACACCATCACAAACCACAGTCAGACAAGCCAGCAGCAAGCTAGGCATCAAAGCAACCCAGGATCGACCCATGACGATAGCCGGCTTGTTCGGTGGGTCTCTCCCCGATCCAGCGGACCCCTTGGTGCAAATCGCTCTCCAACACCACCAGGATCTGTCACATACCACGTGAAAAAGCATTAGGCTAAGCCATCATATACATCACTCACTGCTGAAGAAATTCTGACTGGTGATATAAAGATCCCTGCAGCATGTGCAAGCTTACGCACAACAACCGACTAGACCCAGCCAATGTGATATAGTGTGAGCTGTCAGCGTGGAAAATTATGTACAGCAATCGACATTTCATTCCTAGTATACGAAGCAGCGTGTGTTGAATGGGGGCAAAGTCGCCCGCCTGTCCATCCAAACTCTCGCTTTAACGGTGTACAAAAGACCACAGCAACGCTAAGATCCCGATGCTGCTAGCCTCACGCTGTATCATCCACCACACCACTCACCAAAGCTGATAAAACAAACCCCAGCCGGTTAATTGTAATACCAACGACGTACTGAACTCTGATCGCCACGTTATCTTGACCCCGTTTGACGATCGTGAGAGCACTTATAACACCCCGGCAAAAAACATAAAGACCCAAATAAATGGTTACAATGCCTGGAATACCGGTGTGAAATAACACAAGTGAGCACTAAACGCATGCTATCGTACCATCGTACTCACCGAAGCCCAAATGGAAGAATGATTTATGTCCAAGTGTTATACGCGACCGTAAAAGCAACACATTCAATTTACGGTTCCCACGTGGGTTATCGTAGCCATCACTAAACACAACAAACCATACCAAGAGATTTCAACCTTACAACTGCCTAGCTAGCTCTAGGATCGCAGCCAAAGCACGTGCACACGATCTCTATACCAGATCGCTTAAACCGTCTAAGAATTTTCAAAATGACCTTCAAAGATGGACCCAAGAAATGGGCATTAGCATTTTTAGTTCCCAGAAGATTGAATGTCCAGTCTGGCTTGGTATAGCAGTGTTCCGTTCACCGAGGAACCAGACACTGCACATGGCCGTAGGGTGAAAACTCTTGGTGTAAAAACAGTAATTACCACTGGTTGAAAAGACGGTTCCTGCCTCTAGTAAATAAATTCTTAGCGTGTGTAAAGCCATACAACATTGTCGGCATGTTTCTTTGATGCATGTTTGTGAAAAGAGCAAGTTGCAAAGCGGTACAGAGATCGGGTTTTGATTGAGACACAAGATGTTCTATGTAAAGGTTGTGCCAATTCAATTTCCATTTTTTTTTAACAACCCCAGTTGTTTACGCCAAGTACTGACCAACAAAATGAAATCGCGTTGAAGTCTCAAGAAGTTACCCGCGTTCCTCCCACATTTATGTGCCGCCCCTAATGTAGATGTGTATTTTGCAAAACAAAATACCAACATTATCAAAAGCAGTTATTTACAAAGCTTGCATGATTTTTAGAAAACAAAATACAAACCGGTCCGATTCTTTTTATGATACGAAGTAAATACTTATTCAATAATATTACTCAAAAATAAGCACATGTAATTCAATATTTGTTCGCTGTATACTTATTTACACTTTTTTCCTTCACAAACATCAAATTAACAACTGAATGAATGCTTTCAAATTCGCAACCTGAGTTTTCCTTTTCCTTTTCCCCAACTTTTTATGCTAGTTTTGAACTGTTGAATGGCATAAGACCAGTTCGAAATCAATTCAAAAATTGTTTTGGTACCACACAAAGAGTCACATTCACTTTCTGCTTCCAAGACTGTGCTTGTGAATTCTTACAGTAACAGTAACATGCAAAAGCTTTCTCAAAGCCTTCCCTTGCAATGCCCGGCGACAATGTGATAATAGGGCAAATAAAAACCCCAACAATGAACCGGGAGGGCCGAATCACGAGCTGCGGTGAGTGACAACAAAATGGCCGGGTGAATTGAGAGTAAATCCCCCATCGACACGGTCGGGATTTGGTGCCTGAAAGCACCGGAAACCGACCTGTTGAAAACCTGCAACACGCAAAGTCACGCGGAGTAAAACGGCAAGCTTTCTATAACCCCTCCAATATTAATGTGCATGCATGATCTACAAAAAAACTGCAGTGCCAGTAACACTATGGTACAGAACAGCTGCAGTGTTTAATTTACACGATATGGTACCCCCTAGTGTTCATTATACGCGGTCGTTTTGCAGTGTACTGGTCTCTCGTTTACAAGCTATCTTGTTGCGTCTAAAATTATCGAGATTTTTAAAAGATCTTAAAAGTCATTCGGGTCAGTCTAATGCGAGCGAGTTGTTCACCAATCACAACGCAGGACATCATCCCGTGATATTGTCGTTTGGTTTGATGTAACTGACAGCCGAAATAATTGGAGCGAAAACTCTCGAGAAAACAAGTTTCATTTTACTGACGATTAATATGCAAAAATGATTGGCACTTTTATAGATCTTGTTGTTGTCAACTCACTCGTCAAGTTAGAGAAAATCGATGTGTCATTTGGGTGTTTTAATAGCTTTCGGGTCAGCACAAACTGCGTCCATACCTATTTTTTTCAACTGGTCTGGGCATAAAGAGCCAATTTAAAAAAAAAAAAAATAAAGTTTCTCAGCAAGGACTTTCAGTAAACTGCAAAATAATCAACCCATAAAATTTGCCCGATTACTCAAAATATCATGTTGGATATTAGCACTACCCATTCATTTGCAATGCACAAACGCGGCATTGGCGGACCACCCCATGTTCTCTTTTGTAGTCCGTAGGTCCTTGGGCCATCATAGGAGGAGTGGCTGAACCAAACGACCGCCTTAAGGCGGTCGATGAGGCGTGAAAAGGAAATCTTCAGGATGTTTGCACGGAACAAAAGGGTGAGAGGAGGTGTTCACGGAGAATTCTCTGGTAAAGTTGTGAATATTTGGGGGAAATTCAGATTTTTAAAGAGAGAAAACAAAGTGGTAATACTGAGTGGTAATACCATATTGGAAATTATTGCAACCAAACTGTATAATGATGATCATAGATCAAAGTACCAATGGCTTCAACACATTTGCCAAGGCTATAGGCATTTCCCCTGCAACCACGCCCCAATATGGCCTCCTCAGTTTGCATTTGGGTGCATAATTCCTATGATGAATGTTTGTTTGCAAAGTAAACACTTTACTTTTCTGACGATGTTTGTGCATTTATCCCCAGACTATCGATTTAATTATTTGGGAGCCAACTGCTGCAGTAGTGCAGTCTCGTTGGCATTCCAAAAGTGTACTCGGTACACGGAAAGGAACTCCACTTGTATACAGGAGAGGACTTCTCAAGATGATTGTTTTCCTGCATAATATTCACGTGTTGACTCAGCTGGTTGGGAAATGTTATGTACTTGGGACTATACCAAATTCATCTTTGGTAAGATTTACCATTTGAAACCACAGACTGCACATTTGCTGAAACCGGATTTGTTTTTTGAACCAAAACTTTTAAATGACCAAGTTCTACGCTGAAGCTTTAATGGAACTTAATTTAAAAGGTTTTGCGTTTGAAGACATGCACGCAAAGGCAATAACACAACATGCAACGACAAAACAAATAAAGTTTAGTCTATAGCTCGCTTTAAATTGGTTCGTATGAGTTTCTGAGAATGGTACAAGTTTGCGAAAATAAGAATGGCGCCAAACCTTAAATGCTGTAACATTTTTGTTGGTTTGTATATCAGGTGCAGTTTGCATGCGTGGCCAGCACATGTCGGTGTATCAAGCACAGGAACTGGTGCGCGAAATTGCAATTGGCACCACACATGCATGTGGGAGACATGTTCAACAGTTCATGGCGCCTGGTGTTAATGGTGCTGCAATTACTCCGTGAGGAAGTTGTAATTATGCAATGAGCATGCGTGTCCATGGATCGTCATGATTACATGCATGCCTCATCACGACAAAACAAAACCGTCACGGTAACAAATCCAGAACGCAATACCGGATATCACAGTTTATGATGTTGTGGGCCTTTGTTTCGAGACGTGGTAATTTTTCTTTCGGGAAAAAGTTGGAAGTTGGAGTTGTTAACAATACGTTTATCTGATTGCTTATTTTAGTAATGAAGTTCTGGGAAAAGTTTGAGCGAGAAGTTGAAGTTTTGATAAACGTTTAAGTAAAATATGAATAAACGCTAACCGCGGCTGTTTAATATCTCTACAAATAGAATGTAAAATAGCACCAACTTTATGTAATGAACAATCAGTCCACAACAAGACGCGGGACTTCCTGCAAATAAACAACAGTCTTAGAATATAATGCCAAAGCATACCCAGCTATAATGGAAAATTCAAACGTAAGGAGATAACGGTTCGGTCGAAATAATTATGTTTACTAATGTTCAAATTGTCTAGCCCTCTACTTTTCCTACCAGACATAATTGCGAAAACCCCTTCTTTGGATCTCCAACAACTTTCTTTTGTCGATCTGACCTCGCCTACAGCTAAGCAGGTCGGTCGGAACACAAAAACCGCACAAAATCGATCAAAGCATTAGGAGTAGAAAAGAAAACTCCAAACCCCTTCAACATTAGCAAGCAGGCGGTGCCATCACGGGGAAAAAGAGGATGGAAGTTTTTAATTCAAAGGGGTAAGGAATCGAAAGGGTAAAAAAGGCTAGCGGGAATGCAATGATTGTCGTGCAATGGAAGATTAACAAATAATCGATAGGATAATCAGATCGGAGATAAACCATCGCGATGGTGCGAGCGAGCATGGAGTTGATTGACATTTTCAATTACCAGCGCCAATAATGTAAGGACATGGAAGCTGCGATAAGGCGTGAAATATGAACTTAGCAGCTTCAAACACACGGCGCGTTCATTAATGGTTAACGATGTGTCGCAACGGGTATCGTGACTATCATAGGAAACGAGTGACCTGTATTCAAACTCATGAACTGCATGCATGCACCAACACTATTATTTATGTCATATTAGACGGTTTCGTACATTAAACAGGTTTTAAACATGTTAAACATGTTAAAAGATTCATTTCGTGTGACGATCGAAGGCTATTTAAACCTTTTAAGCTTCAAAATACAAATTAGCCGCGTATTAAGTTAATTGACGCCAACTTAAAGTAGTTGATCAATCAAGAATAATCCGTCGACATGGTGGAGAACTTGTATAAACTTTAAAATACCCGATTTTTTTCACGATAACTATAACCATAGAGCAAAACAATTAACATTGAAAATAAGGCTGAATCAGAAAAGAGTTTATGTTCCACTTAATTTAAATTTAAAAAGATTTCGATTTCATGTTAGTTATCGTTATCTAGGAATGTTCAGTCCATGGTCATGATGGTTAAATTCTAATCATTCCTTTAATATAAATGTCGCTTTTGGCGGTACGGCATGATTATTTAGACACTGAATAGTTCGACTGCATGGCTACATCGTAGATAGCCGAGCTGCCAAAAGGCAGTAATGATGTTATCAAAATAATGAATAAAGACATTAACTCCTCAGTATCAAGTGATATCTTTACTTCAAGTATGAAGAGCCCATTCCGTAGAACTGTTTGAGAAAGCAGTGACCAGCTTTTTTATGGCCGTAGTAATGTCTGCCTGGTCAGTCCACAAGCAACACCCGTCGTGTGCCGGTCAAGTCGTAAATCCATCCCCTTATCAGCCCGTCAACTGATTTTATAGGCTTGGGTAATTTACTGTTTGTTTTACAATTACCGCTGCCACACAATGACAGTTCATAAAATCACACCGATAAAAAAAAGCCACCATCCGGTCAAGATAAACTGGAGGTGGGGAGGTAGTAAAATTTGGAATTTGATGACCCATAAAATAAACGCCATAAAAGTGAAACGGTAGAGTGAGCGTGTTCACGTGCGGATAAAGAAGTATACCAAAAGGAGCTTACCGTTATAGATCACGCGGAAGATGCCGTCACAATACCAGTGAATACGGAGACTAATGAGTTATCCAAAGAGGCTGGGGCTAGGCAGAGATATTGGCGACTGGTGCTCAAATGAGGCTCAGTAGTCTAATGTATGAGGTATTCACCGTGGAGTGACTGTGCAGACTGGTAGACCGTAGGTGACGTATACGATGTACGCAGTGAACAGATCTCTATGGTCTAGCGGGACTTGTTCGCAAAACCAAACTGTGAAGGAGTGAGTGCATCTGTTCCTTGCTCCAAAGCCACGCAGGATGTTCAAGCCAATGGTGTGAAATCTTCCTATCCTCACAGACTGACTAACCAAAGCAACTGAAGACTGTTCAACAGTCTGGCACTAGTTTATCTGGCGTTAGCAGCCCAGGCGCACGCTACCACACCACCCCAAGCTTTCGTCACCAGTACACATCCAACAGCGCGCACACACTGGCACTGTTTACCTAACTTCTTGGGCCATGTTGACTCGGGCCCTTTCAATTTCCCATCACCACCCGATAAAAAAATTTTGCATCGCCCCACGCACGGCTCTGGAACCGCTGCCTGCCCCGGCGACGCGCCTGAAGCAAACCCTAACAGAACCTTTCTCTTTTTTTTTGTCAAGTGGCGAAACTTTTAGGCAAATGAGCACCCATAAGGGATCACAAGGGGGTACAATGCCGGGCCCCGTGTAGCGGGAAAGCGTTATCTATCTACTCAATTAGTTCACATTGATCGGTCATCATTCATAGGGTTTACTGCGGTACTCAGACCACTCCAGCTGCCAGATTTCACACCTCCTTGGTGTATAAGCCCCGCCCCTCCTAAGGGGCCGCTTCTGGGTCAAGATAGGGGAGATTTGCTACCGGATGAAAGATGTTTATCCGTCATAAGCCAGTGCCGTGAAAACATCCATTAGAGGAATTTTAAGTCCTTTCTCTTTCTCTTTTGTTGTTCAATGGTTCTACAAAAGAGGGTCGCCATTAAACCAAATACCGGCACGTGTTGTGTGGTACTTTGACTTTCCCCGTGCCTCCTTCTTTGGCTATAACGGCGGGAAAATTAGGTCGACGAAAAGGTTCTTCTTTTCACAGAAAAAATTGACAAAATTAAATCAAACTCATCAACATTATCAATTATTACTTATTAAAGTTTGAGGGTCTCGACCCATCTCGCACGGCCTTCGTAATATCCTACCGAGATCGAAAGATCTAGCCCTTAAAACTTTTACCATTTGGGAAGTCAGGTCAATACAGCCATACTGGAACTAAAAGCGAGGTTAAACTTGAAAGTCGACGATTTGTGTTTTGGGAACCATACGCAACCCAACTCAAAAGAGCCAATCAGCTTCAGCGTTCAAGACTTAGCCACGCCCCTAATATTCAGGCCAACCCCTTTCCTTTACCAATTTCGCCAGTCAATAAAGTCAACTTGTTCCAGGTGCCGACAAGTCGCCTGAACCGACACGCTTTCCATGTTCACGTCTTGTTCTCTGCCCGGCTGAAGCGCCATGTTTGATAGCTTTTTCAATTTGCCTAGCCTGGGACTATGTCCTTTACCCTTATTCGTCATAGGGATATTACATGACAGACGGACTATAGACTGCATCACAAGCTACGGGTCGTGTTAGCTCTTAATACAAGCAAGCATTATTTTTGTCTGTATTAAGTGAATGACGGTCAATAGCGAATTAAGTTCGCGGTCATGTTATTAAATGGAGTAAGTGCTTTAAAAAATAGAAAGAAAAATCAATATCTAGTTTTAATAATTCTTTCGGCGTGAAATTTGATTTAAAATAAAATAGAAAGTCTGTTGGCATTGAATTTGATTCAATCAATAGGCCCTATTTGTGTTCAAGTACAGCGTGGCTGCATATGCACATGTTTGGCTGTTTGTGTTCCTTCCTCCATGGCTGTAACCACAAAAGTTATTACAAATGTCTTTTCTACGACAAAATTTAGCAGGAATGAAAAAGTCAAAAACAGTGAATTCCAGTTAGCTGTTACTGGGGAAACCAATAAAAGGGGAGGGGAATAATCACAATGAAACGATACTTTGGATTTGTCATCATCAAATCAATGCTCTAAATTGACCAATCAGATCAAGCCTCACGTAATCACATTCATGAATGATGATAACCTGCTTATAGGTAAGATATTTAAGACGCTGAAAAGAACTATGTATAACACCTTCAATTTTAAAAGTGAAGAACAAAAATATGCTTCACAAAGAATAAAAAAGGGATCGCACAATAAAAAAGGCCAAACAAAATGATATCTAAACAAACTGTAAAAGGCCAAAATTGTATAACACTAAAAAAAACAGCTTTATTTCAGGAGGGCCGTATCTGTTACAAACTTGAGTAATAACAGTTGGGGGAAAAATGTCCTTAGAACTAGAGCCCTGAAGTGCCAGTCTGAGAAAGCTGCATCTTGGAGGATGTTTCATAGCTGTCAATAAGGAGATAATGAGGCAGCGGAAAATGAGGCAATGGTGGAATCACTGAGAAATGATGCCAGAGGTCAAGCAGAGGTCAAACCAGACACGCTCCATAATGGTATGGATGAGAATGAAGAAATACTGCACGGAAAACTGGACAAGCCATTCGATAAAAAACAACTACAAAATATAAAAACATGGGATCAATCAATCAATCAACTTTATTTCCATAATGCCAAAACATATAAAATAGTAAAACAATGATATAACAATAAATAATACAATTGATGTTATTAAAAAAAAAATAGAAGGAACAACAAATTGAATGGTAAATTATGGAGGCATCTTTAATAGCACGAGTATAATAATTATGGGAACCGGCCTGACAAAAAAAAAACCGAAACAACAAACCTTAACAATTACAGTGACAGACTAATAACAATCAGACAAACATACACATGGGATGGATAAAGGCGACAGATTAAGAAAATAGATGAAATAAATCACGCAACTGGTACAAAAAAAAATCAAAACAGAAAAAAAAATCAAATGTATAAGTAAAAAAAAAACATAATCGAAAACCAATATATAAATAAACGGATGAATCAGTGGATTAAATAAATAGTAATAAAAGAATCTCAAACACAGGTTAAACATCAACAAATAAATAAACAAACAAAATAAAACATTGACAAATTGGAGAATTAACGAAACAGACAACACATTCATAATCTTAGCCTACATAAAGTGAACAAAGAAAGGAAACAATTGGCAAAAAGAAAACATGAAGAATGAAAGATAATAATTAATAAAAAAGACCATCATACATTAATGAACAAATAAATAAGCCAGTAACAAATATGAACATGTTGTGGTGAATAAGGCGAAATCAATAACCAAAATGTTGTATCAAAGATAATAAATCATGATAATAGTTGAAGAACTGCAGCATGTGAAATTTCCTTACTTTCCTAAGTCAATTTTGTGAACATTTTGTGGAAACGATCTGGAGTTTAACTTTAAGGGTTTTTTGTCTACCCTTTAATGAAAAGTAAAGTTAAAATGAACAAGGGGGCCAAGAAAAATTAAAACACACCAAAAACAACACTGCACCTGTTTTTTGCTGTTTTAAAATAAAAAGGAGATTACAAAACTTCGTCAAATAATCTCGCTTTATTTTTTTAAAACACGACCTCAAAGAAAAGGCCAACCTTTTTCATTTTTTGATAATATCATTTCATATTCAGCCTAATGGAGGTCACTGACTGAACAGCCAAAAGGTTACACCTCCTCAGCGATTCTCCTCTGATTCTTTGAAAACAACGGATGGGCTGGAGGGGATACACACTCCATCTCGCTGGCCAGGCCTCCGCCAAGTTTCTACCTTTTCAGAAAATAACCCCAGTATTCTATTTCCTAACATGTGGTCAATCTACATGCCTCGTGGACAGGGAAAAGGCTGCATTTGGTGCTAACCCAAATTAGTGACGTGGTAATCGGAGAGCGAGATGGCCCAGATTTGGACTCACACGTTGGTGATTTATCTGGACCAGACAGTCAGTTTAGAGTGCGAGGTTCTTACCTTCCAATCCCATTTGTCTGATGGTCTGATTCTGAGGGATTCTCAGGCTGTGTCATTCTAACTTCTTCTGACCTACCTTATCAAATATCCTCCACTTTATGATGATGAGAATGGGCATAGATGGCTTTTCAGGATATTTTAAATAACACATTACACAGATTAAAACTGTCTTGCACTGAAAATAACAAGAGTTTTGTTGAAGAACTAGCAGAAAAACTATACGAAAATTATACAGACTTGATTTAAAAAAAACTATGCAGAGAAACTCTTATTTTACTGGATGAAAAATTATGCATTGAAACTACAAATCCATTTTCTCAGTATCCTCTCCATTAAGATGATGGTATGCATTATGGTATTAAGTTGTATCAGCAAGATTGGAGGGAATTTTTCTCCTAACTGACCTGAGCTGACCTCTGCCTGTCAGAACAGGGAGTCCAAGTTCTTTGATTTCAGCCGCTGCCTCAGTCTTGCATACACAACCAGCATGTGTGGAGCAAAGATGATAGATGGCAAGAAAAACCCAAGGTAATGTTTGTTTGGATGTAAGGTGCCAGCCAGCCACTTAGAGTTCAAAGGTCACACAAACTCAAGTACTCGGTTAAAGTATAGTCTGGCAGGCGTGGACTTTACCATATGTATAAGTACATCCTTGAACTATTGGAGTCCGAGGACAGACAACCTCAAGTGCAGAAATTTACGCCCTGGTCAAACAAATATCGTCCCAACAACTTTCGGTTATTAGTTTTGGTGAAATTGTTGGATATGTCAACAGATGTCCGACTTGAGACAACATCAGTTAGACTTATGGGCAGCAGACTTGGCATTTCATTGCCTCTCACCTCCGAGACAAGACTCAAGAATTTCAACAGCTAGGGCTGTCTGGATGGTTGCAGAATTTGATGAGACAAAATATTGATTGAGAAGCATCGGACTTGAAGTTCGATGAGTACATAAAGATGGGTCCCCTCCCCCCCCCCCCTCCAACCACAAACGAGTCACACATACACAGGCTACTTTTTTCCCGACTTAAAACAAAACAACTGGAACAAGACCATTCAATAACAAAAAAATTGACACAACCTTAGTGTACCCCTTTAAGGAGGTGGAAAAAATGCCCAAACCCACTCTCTTAGATGGCTTATCCGGGTTTTCAAATGCCCAAAACTTTCAGAAATACCTTCTGAGGAGGGCATGAACCTGTCCATTAGATGTCAGTCAGTAATGATGGTTTGAAGGTGGAACTAACGCCTCACGCAATCACCGTACAGTCTGCCCTGGAGTGGTGAAGCTAAGTGATATGATCTCTGCCCTCACCAAAAGCTGGAAAGAAATAATAACAGAGAAAAGGGACGAAGATATTGTTTAGTTTGGTGAAGAGGAAAGGATTTCCCAGTTAAAAAAAGTTCACACAGAACAAAGCAGCCTTTGGTAGATTGGGTCTCAAAGTCTTTATCGATCATTCTTATTGGTTAGTAGGCAAAAGTTTGATGTCCACGTTTTTGACCTAGGGTAAATTTCATAGAGATGCTAGGAACAGAATATTTGTTGACAACAGAATAATTTGCTAGGCAGAAACAGGGTACCAGCCAAACTGGGTTGGGATATGTGTTGCTCCTGACTGGTTCCCTGCCGTAAGCACATCAATTTTCTAAGCTCAACACCTCCTTAAGCTGAGTCCAATCAGTTGAATAAGTTGGGATTGAAGGGTTTATCCTTCCAAGCAATTAGTTCCACCTGCTCCCAGAGATAATTAATATGTTTTGGAAAGAAAAGCAAACAGGAAACTGGAACATAGAAAAGACGCTCCAGAATCTTGATGAACAAGCAAGAAAAATTATGAAAGAAAAACGCTGACATGATTAAAGAAAGTACATTAAACCCTTGACCTAAAATGACCTCCTGAAAAAAACTGTGTCTTAAAAGAAACAAAATGTAGCAAATGGAGCCCATACCGAAACATGGAATGCAGGTTGGTATTTTAATAAACATTTTTGGTCGCTAATGGCCCGCGGCTTTGTTCATCCAATCACAGTTGACCTGGGTCACTCTGGTTCAATGACTTGTCAACGATTTTAACGCTCTGTTTATCATTTATTCATTTTCCTGTCAAGATTTGTGGGGTCTTGCGATACCAAGCAGCTTCCGCAAAAAACAAAGAATCTAAAGGAAACACTGACAGAGCCCTTGACATGCCTGAATGTTGATTATTTATGTACCGAGCACAAAGTTTAGAATAATTATTTGTACATGCTGGAACCTCTGTATCAATTAATCAGATGTGCAGTGAAGCGTTAATGCAGATGACAGGTGACAATGACAAACTGAAAATGGAGAGAACATTCTTATCTTCCGCCTTCTGGAGTTAGCACTTTAAGATAAAGAAGAAAAATGTTGCAACAATAAAACAAAAAATGAACTGAATCTGGTGAAAAATTTAGCTTTTTTAAAGGACAGGATCAGTTGTTGTTAGGGAGTGTGTTTTATGAAGTATAGGCCCGAAGCAATGGACTCTCTGCACAAGTACCCCCTCACTGGCAAGAAAGGGAGAGTTTGGGGAGACCATCGGGAGAGACATTCGAACGCATCACCGACGACACCTGATGCACCCGAAGACGCTATGGCTTTGTGCACATAAGTCGTGCGTACTTGGCGCTATCCAGCGCGCGAACCAGTACGCACACATGGTGTGTCCTGTCCACCGGGCTCTCAAAAGTGCTACAAAAACACCCTCTCTTGTTGGCGCACGGAGCCCATACAGAAAAAATCAGCTTGGTTCTTCAAATAGATTTTTTTTTCTACATGGAAACTTTCCTTCAGTGTCTGTCACCAGCTTTCTCCAAAACTGGAAGTGATAATTTGTGCGAGAACATCATCAACACAGCAAGGTGTCGCATAAAATAGCACGTAGCCTCCCATAACTACCATCAACACACCTTGAACTGGGACTCAGAGGTGCATGATCACGGACGATGATTATGCAGAGGGATTGGAAAGGTCGAAGGTTAAAGAGGGGTTAATTTGCCGGGCTCAGGGGGAGGCAAGGCAGTCTAAACACAATCACAGCCATGCTGTGCAATCACCGCATATATAAGGTCACCCTACGTTACCTTTCTCTCTCCCCAAGATACTGAAACCGCGCAGCTCCATGCTGAAAGCCTGCCTAGAGTTCCACTGGGTGCTTGTAAAGTCAAAACAAATTAGTCATTTCATTTACCAAATGGACTCGAGTAAGAAACATTTCCCAATGACATGAGCCAACTATAGTCAAAACTTTGAGAAGACTGCTGCTCCAAGAAGGAACTTAATGCTGTATCTCTTAAAGATGATAAACATATGGCTTGACCAATCACTCATAGTGTGACGGTAATTTGTAATCTGGGATTTAATTGTAGTTTGTGTCCTTGGTCCTGACAGATTGTGTCCACAACTTTAGATTGAAGATGGAAAGAACAGTTCAAGAAATAGTCAAGAAAGGGAGAAAGATTGGCAATCACATTTTTGTTGCCAGGCGTTTCGAACTGAAATAAAACTAACTACTTGCATCCTGTTTAATTCATATGAAAAGAAAAACCTCCCACGTAAGTGTTACAGGAAATCTCATCACAAGATAAATAAAGGCTTAGTTTGTCCATTCTAAACTGGCCATTCAGCTACATCCATCAACCTCAATCTTTTGACAAATTCCTTTGCCCTCTTTGCCCTTCGTCATACCCTCAGGCAGTGTCCTTTGTCCAGGAAATACTGGTATGCACCTATTTCCTGCATCGCCCGCAGGAACGTGCTTCCGAAGATTTTTACCCACCCTTCCGTCTGAAATTGACAGAAAATTGACGTTGCTACGCATGTAAATGTTTTCCCCTTCTACCCACCTGCAGTGTTACCTCTCTGTAGTCCTCCCACAAAAAGCCCTCTGAAGTTGCCGAAGAACATGATTTGTGGCAAAATTCTTATTTTGATTGAAGATTTAGATTTGCAACTCTTTTTTTTCATGGAATGGCTGAACTGTGGTAAATGGTTTTGTCCGCGCATAATTGGCTGCAAGCACACTAGTAACATTGTGTTTTCAGACCAGTTTGTAGGCTAATTGATTCTTAATCACCTGTTATTCATCATGGACGGCCAATGACAAGTTGTGGTGCAACAAGTCTAGGTGAGTTATACCGGTACCTGTCTCATAATCTAGGCCAACAATCCACCATAAGTGACTACTACCATACTCAAATATACAGGCCTTTAGGTTTTACTCTGCTGCATGCACAAGAGTTTCAAACTTCCTTTTTTGGTCAGTTCTCTTCAGAAAATAGTTTGAAATGTAGCTGTGAAAACTGACTGGTAAAAACACAACAAGTATACCACTTGTCAGTTCTGTACTCATTAAATGAAGTCAGACACCTCTTGCCTTAAACCATCTAACAGGCAAAAGCTGAAACTTATTGAAGCACTGCCCTCTTTCAACACCAATTGGCCTCGTTCCCACACCACTAATACCCACAATCCCCTGGGAGAAGTCTTTCACACTCCGCTGTAAAGCAGCAGGTTTTCAAGTTTCCCTACGGAATTCAACTTGAGCCTCAGGATTTCAGGTCATAGGGATATGTGCTATGTCCATTTAGTCTGGTGTGGTTCTCTCATCATAAAGTCTTGGCCCAGACTCTTCCCAACTCACCATGCTTCTACACCTGGAGAGTGACTTTCCACACCTCAGAGGTACCTCTAGAGGGTCAACGTGTGGCACTGACATTGGCATCTTGAAATCCAAGATGGCAGACTTGACCTCCCAGGGGTCACAGGGGTAGATGAGCATTGTGGGAATAAAGGCGATGAGAGACAACTACAAGATGCCGCTAACAAATTGTCATCCTGGAAAAACACAATGACCAAGTGATTTATCAGGTAAACCCATACCAAATCAAAGATGTCAACTGAACTTGACCTTACAGGAAACGAAAGGTCAAAGGTTACCATTCTCTAACAATGGGCTATTATGTAGTTATCTGTAGCTGGATCATTCTTTATGCTGGGAACACCAAAGAAGTTGTTCCCAATATGTCTTTGAGTAATGGGATTTGCAGAGTGAATGATTTCAAAGACATTTTTAAAATGTCATGACAACAGGCTATTCAGAAACTGAATAACGATCTCCTGATATGTAAAACAGATATTTTTGAAATGGACAATCAGTGGCCTTATATTTAAATTCTTTATAAGTTTCATCAACATCAGGAACAAAAATTTAACCTATAAAAGAGACTTAATCAATACAACAGACTTAAAGTTTTGGAAGGCAAAGGTATGTTTTCTTAAAAGCGGATGCTTTCCAATCTGTAAAATACGAAGAACATATCCAGTACAATGTACTTAACTGTTAGGGGAGGAGGATTAAACAAACTGGCCCCTTGTAAATCAACTTGAATTCTCCGATAAAATGTTGAGGTAGAAAGTTTCTAGAAACAAGGTGTGAATTCACTGCTAGTTCAGGTGCAGCCCGTGTTTTGCCACTCAGTGTAAACTTCTCACAGCTACCCAAGTCGAGTACTTATTCATAAGCCCCAATACACCCACTTCACAGGTAAAATATAAAACCCACGCTCTTATTTACCGACGGTCTAACACAAACACTCCCTACTAAAAACCGACTGTTGTGCTGGGATTTTCCTGCAAGTACATTCCCCCTGCCCTTTCAGGGGAGCTGAATGTAGCCAGCCAGTCAGGAGAAGGGATTCTGACCCTAGTTAGTCTCCGGAAACCCAGTCTTGGGTCAATATTGGCACAAGAAATATCTCCGGCAAGTTCTTTTAAACTCTGAATGGCTGGGCAAATCCCATCGAGCTGGCCTATTATTTAGACTGCACTCAAATACTTTCCGAGGTGTTGCTTTTCCTTGTGGACCGACTGCAATACTTCTCTTTTTTTCTTCCTGGCAAAACACGGCGTATTGACAAGATTGGGATACATTAGGCTAGATTTGTCAAGTGTCTGGGGAAATTTTAGGGAAAGCTTACATTTTCAGCAGATTTCAGCTGGGAATACACGTAAATTGCAACTTTATGGTGGAATTGAAATAACATTTTTTTTTTTCATTTGTCAAAAAGGGAACAGCAAGGCAGTGCACCAACAAATTTACATTGGAGTAAATCAGAATTTGTTTTGAAGAAAACATTTCAAACGGAATTGAAGGGAGATATTTTTCTGAAAGTTGTTTTTCTTAGGAAAGGATAGAAATGACCTGTACTAAGACTCTCGTGTGACATGAGCTAGTGGTGTATGTCCTATAGTAAACCTGCTCAAAATATACAGGAGATTGATTATTTTGAAAATGCTTTCCCAAAAGATTATATTTCTTGTAGTTTGCTCAAGCCTTCTGACAAGGGAGCTATGTGCTTTGCATGTATGTTTGATCTACAAGATGAAAAAAAAAAAAAATCATACATAGATGCGACAATGCTTGATTATTGATCCAAAAATCATCAGTCCGTATTAAATAAGATTACATGCTTGCCATAAAGAAAACCAGGTAATTATAAAAATATAAGCCATCGAAGCTTGGAAATCTCCGGAATGACTGACAGCGAACGGAACACCCCACCGGTGAATCAACAGAATACTGTGATATTCAACTTGCTAAAAAACACGCTTGGTGTTCATAAACAAGTAGTAGGGGAAAATAAAATTAATGCTTTATGGGTCACTTGCTTGACAAGTTTCGCTGCCAAACTTTTTCCGTGACAATGGACTCGGAGCTGAAGGGTCCACTCCGAGCAGACCGACACTAGCCCATAGAAATTTTCACGGAAGGGCGACTCGGGGAATAAAGGACAACCGGTGAAAGAATGCGGAAAGTTTGCAAACATATGTGGAAAGGTGGCCGGTGTAATTTTCCACCCGGGTTCCCTGGCTGAAAAGAAATCACTGGAGGCGGGCGAGCTGGGAAAATGCCAAGGGGGGAGGGTTGTGAACGATTTCCGGCAAGGATAACAAATCGCGTGGTAAAGGATTAAATGCATGATTTCTCAATTTTGGAATCTGAAAAGAAATTTCTGCTACATTTCCGTGGACAAGTCTTACGCTACAGTGCAAATTGGATTACATTTATTTCTTGGCAACTTCCAATGTGTCTGAAATTCAGTTCAAGGCAACATACAGCAATAAGAATTTTTAGCACTAAAAAAGAAAAAAGAAAAAAAAGAAAAACAGGTGAGGGGGCATATAATTTGAGTTAATTTTGGCCATCTGGCCATAAGTGTTGCTAATTTGCTTGTTTTCTGCACTTTCAATGCAATTTCCAACAGGCCTGGGAATAATTCCAAGGTACAATGTTGACACATTTAACCCCAACTGTCGCCCGATGCATTGTTAAGGAATACTTTAAGTGCCTTACGCAGGCAATGTTCACATGGACGACACTTGAGGAAGCACCTGGCAACTGAGCATAGATTACGTTGATGTATGGGAATGAATGACAGACAATTGATAGATGGCAATGAACTGTTTAAAGAGGAAGTCTGTCCAGTCAGAACCACAATAGAATTCAGAAATGTTGTCGTGGGACACGTGCACTCTTCAAACTCACTAATTGCAAAGGTTCTTTCTTTTGTCATATCTTTTAATTTACTTTTTCATTCCATGTCCATTTTTTTATAAATCAAACACACAAAAAAGCTGAAATCAGCTTTAAAGCTGAGATTTCAGACCCCTGTGTTGGACAATAAGATTGGGGTATAAGAAAAAAATTATATTTTGATGATTTTCATTTTCCCATAAGTAATTGACTGAAAAAAACTGCAATTATAAATGTTTCATGGATTAGCCTAAAGAAGCACGTTACTTTGCTATGCTCTGACTGAAGCATATTTTTTGTCAGTCACAAATCACACTTAAACCAAGTTTTGAGTTTGAGTTTTCAGGTGTGTAAGGATAGAGGGATAACATCTTTAAACTAAAAGACTCTGTTTGATCATTTCCACGTGGAAGTCTTGCACTGTCAGCTTTACTTGAACATCCCAAATTAATGATGACAATCATTCTTCATCTTTTTGCAATCCAATCCCAATCTTCTTCTGAGATGACTGACTCATGTCACAACCAACTTGCTTCAATCCTCCCCAGCCTAGCCAACAGTACCCTGACACCCAGCGGTGTCTAACCGACTAGCAAACCGAGCAAATTTCTCGAATGACACCGACGGCGCCCCAATCCAACTGAGGTCTAAATCGCCGCCGACATCAAACCTGCCTTCAATTTCAAGTTCACCTGTAGCACGGTTAAACTGTCTTCACACCGGTCGATCCCTCTCCTCCAGACCTCCCCCAGAGTTGTGTTTTCTCAACGGTGATTTAATAAAACCAAGCCCCGTTCGCTAGTTCAGGCTTGTGCGGGAACGCTGCAGAGCCCCGAACTACCGTCTTTGCTTGGGTATGTTGGCACAGCGGGGTGCCGACAAATTATGCAGCAAGCAGCCGCTGTAATAGCTCTCTGTCAACATCCACACTGAGCGACGATTATAAACCAACACAACATGCTGGGAAATGATTCCAAGCTTGCAGCGAGCGTTGGATACCAAGATTAAAGATCATATTCATAAGATGGGATTAAAGATCATCTTCTTCTTGTGATGGGTTACTAAATAAATCAAAGCCAATTGGGAAGAATCGTACCTGATAAATCACAAAAGAGTCCACAGTTTTGCTGTAATCTTAAAAATCCATACAAGTCCACTTCAGTTGCCTCACCGTGCCAAGCCAATCATAAAGGAATACACAAAACTAACTAAACCAGGATTCGAACCTGCAACCCCTGGAATGCCACACCAGCTTACCAACTGAGTAATCACCCCGGACACTGACAATGTTGCCTTTGATTTAAGGATTGGAAATCACAAGACAATACAACCCACATACAGTAAGTAGACAGGGGGCGGTGTGGTACCAAACCTCCAGAGAAAAGTGCCCAAATGCGACTCTCATAACTGAACAATTTTTATGAATTAATTGTGTTTTTGATTGAACAAAAATGTATTTGTATTAAAATAACATGACAAAATATAATGCCAACACAACCGTTTAATTTCTTAACCGGCTTCTGTGCAGCAATTTTTTTAAAAATGTAATACAGTAAAGAAAAATCAATCAAGAATTTTCCCGTGCGAAACTCCAACATATGCCCCTTTAACTGCTTTCAACCTCTTCCCCACTCTCCAATCAACCAGCCAACCTGCCAGTCTGCCATCCAGGTTCTGGGGTTGAGGTTGTGATTGTCATCTCCGATATCAGAAAGAAGAAAAAAAACGCAGCCGGGGATCACTCAGACTACAAGGAAATAAAAAGTGACAAATTGCACATAATGCAATCATAATGCCCACTGGGTTGGCGCCCCACATGTGGTCAAGATCACTCAAAAAAAAATATCCAAGAATAAAAAAAAAAAGTAGAAAACTTTACTTCGGCACAGCAGGGTGCTCGGACAATAGCTTGCAAGTCAAAGAGATCTTGGGAGCTGATAGTCACAATGCATGTAGGGGTTTATCTGTAATTCGTGTGGCAGTCCTGATATTGAATTCCAAACCTTGAATGGACTAAGATTGATGGCAGTATAATGGCGTTATTAGAGGCTATGATTCAATGTTAACACTGTCTACAATAATCAGGAGAGGCTACACGAATTTATCGCATTCATGATTGATCAGCTTTTGTTGGAGTCTGAAGTTGAACACTTTTCACGTTTCAATGGACAATTAGTCGTGACAAATTGACTCAAGGTTTGCACCAATGACTCATAGTTCAAACAATTGCAAGACATTTGTTCAGGTGCAAAGCATGAATTATGGTTTTTGTTCAAGAAATCTTAAGGTTTTCCCCAAAGATTTTAATTTAAGGTACTCATCAATTGATACAAATGAAAACAAACGACCTTACAACTTTTTAAGAATGACTTGTTTGTTCTCTTTATTCTTGTCTCCCTGTTTACATGGTTGTTTTTTTGTTTGTTGGGTTGTGGGGTTGTTACGGCGTTGGACTGTTTATTTATTTGTTTGTTTGTTTGTTTACTAAACAGCGATCACTTTTTAAACTCAAGATTTTACTCACAGCTTACCAAATTTTAAACTTTCAGGCTTAGACCATGCAGAGATGACAACACACTTTGGCAACAACATCCCCTGCTTATTTGCTCGCTAAAAAACCTTTAATTAAATCACCGACACAACACACAAAGGACCTATTCACACCCAGACTCAAAGAATCACCGGACAAAATGACTCAACAAGCACAATTGAGCTGCAATTTGACTCGAACAAAAAATCCAGGTAAATTTGCTTAGGTGTGTGAGAATCCAGCATTGTTTTCTCACCAATATGTGAAGGCACTGTCTGGAGCAGGAACTGAGTGGGGAATTCTAGGGTTTTGTCCATGGCACAACAGCCTTTAGCTATGAGAATTTTTGGGGAACTTCTCCAAACAGGCTTAGGGCAATGTCACCAGCCCGGCACCCTCCATTGAAGTCGGTGACAACCTCGCCACTATGAAATGTCTCTGGAGTTGTAAACGGACCATAGATGTGTTAATTGTTGTCCAGCAGCACATAACCACAATCACAGGGTACTTTCTCAATTTATAGCTTCAATATTTACCATGCACTCTGTCTCATTACTTTTACTACTCCGTGTACAAAGGGCCCAATCAACTTTTATGAGAAATAGATAAAGATCTGAGAAAGCCAAATGGTTTTGCTCCTTCACTCAAACTTCAATCTTTTTAGGAAGGAGGATGGGCAATGTAACCCTCAGTAACCCTCAGACATCTTCCAAGACTGACTCCAAATTGTCGATACTCATGTCACATGATCTCACTGTCCCTTAGCAACAAGGAGACGGCAAGACTAATGCACCATGGGATATTTATACAACTTTCTTCATTGCCTGCCAATTTCAGGAGACTTCCAGATAAGCAGCCACATGCCATGTACAGCCTACGGCCTTGTGCTCCAGATTGGGTGTTTTTAGAAAGATAAAAGGTTGTTTTTGTGTTTTTCCCAAGATAACCAACGGCCCCCACCCCCAAACATAATACTGAAAGGAAGATGCTACATATACAGCACAATGTCTGACAGTGCCACAGAGTTCTCAACTATACAAAATGTCATATCACTGAATACCATACGCTCCTTTTTTTTGTAAAAACGACAATAACACAGAAAATATTTGAGCTGGGTTCAATGTCAATTTGTTGGTTTCAATTTAACTTCTGAAATTTAATATGGATGATGTTTAATTTTCCACATCAGTCATTTTTGCTTCATCATATTGCATCAAATCCTTTAAATTTTTTTCACAATTGTAGGTGGTAGTTCTGAACAACTTTTCGCCCAAATACAGCATCCACCTAACCCTTCTCTTTTTCTATTCTAACGATAAACTGCGAGATCGCACAGCTTTATTGGCGCAAAACTCAAACCCAATCCATTAACTAATACCGACTGTCTCTGGTACACCTCATCTAACAAAGATACCTGCTCATTAATTTACTGCTCCATTCACTGCAGGGATTAGCTAAGTAACTGCTGTAAGTACTGGTTAAAAAGGTCCATCTCTTCTTGAAAACACTCAAGTCTCAAACCAAAGAGCATCTGAAGTCAATCAATACTTACCACCATACTCACACCAGCTCATTATAATAGGCTTCATTAGGCAGACTTAATCCAGCCTTGTCAAGATGACGCCTGATTTTGTCCGTTAAGGAGCGGCATTGTTCCTGGAAGCAGGAAGGGAGGGGGAAACGAGGATCAGTAAACACCTTTAATGGAGGTAATTGTTGGAGATAAAAACGACCAACCAAAATAAACTCATGGGTCTTTAGGAATGCGTAGAAGTCTGGAGGGCTTGGATTCAATAAAATCAAAATAAATGAATTCCGAAGACTTGGGAAACTGCTAAAAGATGGAGACATTGAAGATAGCAATTGACAAGAGGAAAGATTTTTAATGGAAACAAGACTTCAGCTTTTCAGAATTTTCAAGGGAGAGAGGCCTTAGGCTTGAGTGCAAGACATCAACCATTTTAGTATCTACCTGAGAAAAAAGTTGAAGAAGAGCTTTTTATTTACTTTGCATCTTGTTTCTGGATCAGTTTGTTTCTTTGCTCTCCTTGTTTTCTTCAATGGAGACTTCTGTGGCCTCCTTTACAGAAGAAAGAGCAAAGAAGATGCTGTGTGCTCCTCCTAACCAGACCTAAAACCAAACACAATAATACGTTAACTTTGGTCATGGTTTAACCCAATCTGTCATTCTGTAGTGTTACGTTCAACATTCAAATATCAAGTCTTAATGAAAAACACTGGACAACACTTAAATTCAAGCAACTTAAAAAAAAATTGTTTCAAATTCATACTCTGTAACAAACAGAGAAAAAGCAAACCTTATTTAGATAGAAACTTGGAGACAAATTGACTAAATTTGTTGATATTTGAAAAGAAACACCACAGTTTTTACCAATCAAGAGCTGAGAATTTTACCATAACAGCAAAGGAAATTTTGTAAAACAGAAACTATTATTGACAAGAATTCTTCTCAAAACCTGGACAATTTTTCCTCAAAAAATGTCCCCATGGCCTCCTCAAATTTACTCGTTCCAACTCTCCAAGCTACACCAAACGGTTTCAATCTCATCAAGCAATGCTCAGATAAATAAATAATAACCAGGATCCCTCCAGCAATAATTGCTTGTCAGTTTGTTGTCGACAGACTCCAGCCTATCACACCTTAAACCGCCAATAAAAAAAAGGAATAAAAAATTTACAGAAATAACATGCCTGCCAGAGCTTCAATCAGTCACTAATAACACACACTTGAATTGGTTTACTCTAGTTCTGAACACAACTAGGAAACTGACAACATTTATAAACAACTGATCATTTTCTGAGCGCTACTTGATTCTCATCATAAGCTTATCGGCAGTTTTGGCATATTGCAGCTTGCACTAATGGCTTGAAATGACCCTAACAGTAATCCTACGAAATCCACAAGAGTGCGGTTATTTCTGCATTTTAAACACCACAGTTCAATGCAGTTGCACTTTGAAAGAAGTAGCAATTTTGAAATTTTTTGATGAATGTCGATTGCTGAAACTTATTGCTCAAGTCAAGTCCGTAATATGGCTGTGGGTGACAAAGCCAATGTCCTTTTATTGTTCAATGATATTACAATATACATAGTAGCTATTTTTACAGACGCCGCAACATGTTTTTCAAAGGCTATAGTTAATATGGAACAGCAACATAAATTGCAAAGCTAGTTTTTAATTCCTAAAATGCTTCAGTAGCTCAACAGAATAGCTTTGCACTTTTAGTGCCAAAGCAGTCCGAAAATTTGGGACTCTCCATACTAGATATATACTGTGTATGAGAGTCCCAAAACTTAAGGTACTGAAAACATGCAATACAAGAAAATAGACTGGCACCTGAAACAACCAGTCCAACACAGCTTCAGTACTACATCAATCAACTGTGCCAAAAGAATTTAAGATACATGCGGCATGAATTCGGGAACTAGTCTCTATTTACTAGTACATTTCTCCATAGTCAGCCACCAGACTATTGACACTGAATGAAGGGGTCAGTCTTTTCAAACAGTTAGACCATGGTTCAACATGTACCAGTCTAGTCTTTAGCCTCATTTTGAAATCACTTGACTTGGTCTCTCAATCTCATGTGCAAAATATTGAAGGAATGTCTCCTTTAAAAATTGAATTGAGTCTGCAAACGTGGTTGGTGAAATAAGTACATTTTCTTTGCCCAATGAAACTAGGTGAAGTTTGCTGGCTAAAGAGTGAGTAAATTTGGCCCGAGTTAGTTTTGCACATTGCATGTTTGCAAGTTTCTTTTGGCACAGTTGTTGGACTGGTTGTTTCAGGCTAGGTGCCACTGCCAGTCTATTTTCTTGTATTGCATGTTTTCACTACACAGTTTTGGGACTCTCTTACTAACATGTTTTCAATACCAAGTAACAA
>JASAOE010000231.1:0-25000 GCA_029964075.1 Patiria pectinifera
AGAAGCTTGGGTTTTACACTAGTATTATTTGTACATTCATGTATTGTCTTGACATGCAAAATCATACAAAGTTTTACACAAAATGATTCAATGTTCTCGAAATGTTGTATTACTTCTACCCAAAAATGTCTCAGATTTTTTAATGTTTGTAAAAAGCCTGACAGCAATGAGATTGTATTAACCAGCAAAACCAACATTGCTGTGAAGTTAATACCCAATTTCATATCCGGAATATTTCAAAGAAAAATCCTCACAATGGAATTAAGAGGTGACGTGTAGTTCAACTGTTCAGTCTGAAAAACGTGCGTGTTATCGTTCCAAATCATCAAATTAAGTACAGCCCAGTGAACTGCTGATTTCAGTGAGCTGTGTTCAGACACTTCCATTTACAGCCATGCCAACTCTGAATTTCATGACAATGTCTGAGATGTTCTCTCTCAAGTCACACAAGACAGTTGTGAAACAAAAGAAGCCCTCCAATCAAACCCAAATTGGTTTCAATTCCGTGTCGCAATCTGTTTATAAGTATCATTTATCAATCGGCCTTCCCTTTTTTTTTCTCGTTTTTCTTTTTTACTTCGGCCAGCTACAAAGACAACGAAACTGGTACAGCAAATAATCCCTTCCTGACCCCTGACCCTCATCCATCACAGCGGTCTGAAGACAGCATTAATATTGGTGTGATCTCAAGTTCAAGACATTCTAGAATTACAAAGACAAAAGCCTAGGATGCCTAGACGTGCATGTTTCAGACAGATTACTTTGACATGACAGGCAGGTGCAAATATAAAAGGGGGAAAAGGTGCCGAGAAAATAAAATACTAAGACATTTAGAATGAATTAAGACAAAAATAGAATGTATTCTGCCACTTCCATGTACTATGCCAATCAGATCAATGCTTTAAACTGAATCGTAGGCACAAACATTAATAAATTTCAAAACTTTTAACAGATCTTTTGAAAAAATATTTTCAATGGGGTTTGTTGTCCTCAAGCCCCACTTTTTTAGTTCGAAACTTTTTGCTATGCAGTCATGTTTATTTGTACACGGTATTTTTACAAATGTCCCCAGAGTAACTTGAGAAAGGGTAAACAAAAAAGCTCTTTCTCAAAAACCTTTAGAGCAATGTCAACCAACCCTTGGGTGAAGGGACCATAAAGTGGGTTCCAACTTCTTACACTGTCACCTTTGACCTGAGAGAATGTACTAACTTGTCCAGTAATGGAAGAGGTCATTTAAAGCAGTTTACTCTACCATCTCTGCGGGCAGTTTTGACAATCTCCATACACAGGACCTCAATGTTGGTATGCCACTCCTGCTCCGGGAAGTGAATGTCTTGCCGAGTTTGTGCATCCTTCAGACATAATGGGCATGAATCAACAGTAAGAAAACAGCCTTGGTTGATAGTCAGACACTGGGAGAAAGAACAGCAAGAATCTTGGTTGATTGAGGACACCCGGGATTTGTGGACGCCCCCATCTGGTACACAGTTCTTAAGCCATCCTGTCTTAATGCCCAAATAAATGGGATGCTATTTTCTCGGACTCCCCCTCCAAGGAGAGCTTAGGCATCTTAGAATCACAGCTCATGAAATAATCCCGGAGATTTTAAGATAGGAGAGAAAGCAAGAAGAGAATAAGATTCTGTCTTTATCCTTCACATAGCAGTCTAATCCCTGGATGTACCATGTAATTCCAGCACTTTGCTGGCTTGCTATTCTACATTATGAATAGACTTCTTCTGTTACATCCAAGGACTACATTCGATCTTAATCACACCCCAAGAAAAAGAAGGGGAAAAGCCTCCTCGCAATTTCAAATCGGTGAATAAATTGCAACATCAGCAATCTGCATGCCACATATTACATTTCATTCAACCAATTACACAGAGATTTACAGGATAGATTTTCAATTGAAAAGGGGATAAATCCAAGTTACAGTTTGTGAGTTGTACCTGTGGGTTTTGCAGTCCAGAGGGATTGTTTTATCAATGCCTAACTCACACACTGTATTTCAACACCAGAGAAGTATAAACTACATCTTTACACGTGTACATTGTACATACTCCGTAACTCACATTTATGTCAATCAACGCACACATGTCCTTTAGCAATGGCTGAAATATTGCAGGCTAATTGGTCCGCATGGGTCATCTTCATCATATTTCTTTCAAGCTCTTGGTTTTTTACTGGCATTACTCACACTGCATTATGTTCCTCAGATTTCTAAACTCATTCAATGTTGTAAATCTTCAAAATTTGGGAGTAAAATATAAACAGGAGAACATGCACCCGGTAGCTTGGTGTTTGATTTAAATCTCTTGTCACTTTGAGCATATAAATCAGAAAGGAAACTTTAGGTAAAAGAAAAAAAGAAAAAAGGAGGAGTATTCCATTCAAATTATATCACAACAGTAATGACAAATGCACATTAATTACCAGCAGCAAGAGTCAAATAAATAATTTCATTCGGAAATGAGCTGTGTTTCACTTTCAAAATGTTCTGTGCAACAACAATCAACTGAAAGGAACCACCAAATATAAACCAAGTTCTGATTGCAAATAATACATGTGACCCCATGAACCAACTTTGGGATAAATCCTGTGTCTTTATTTGGCCTGACTTGACAACAACTGCAACAGACCTACTCAACACAAGTCATGAGAGATCAGAGTGGGTCTGTTTCCCATAGACTCTGTGTGCTAGCCAGGTCTGCCTTGCTTTGATCTCTGGGTGCTGACAATCAAATATCGCAGAGCCCTGGTAAACCTATCTAGGTCATCAACGTCCCTGGGGTTAGACCAGACCAAATAAGTACATGGGTGTCATGATTTCAGCTACAGGAGAGGGCTCTTCAGGAGCCTTGGTCGGTCTGCTTAATGCATCATTAATGCCAACCAGAATAGTGAATTTCTGGCCGATTCTGGGGTTTATCTTCACCTAAAACTTTCGCAAGTTTTGGTTAGGTTTTGTTTTTTTGGCCCAAATTCTTGACATAAGTTTTTTTACTACATATATCACAAAATTAATTATCAAACACAAATTTACATCAAGCAATGAGTAATCACAGCTAAAGCAGAAAATATCAGTTATTGTGTTTCTGTTGATCGGTGCACTTTTAAAGAGGTTTTTATTACCAGTCACCTATCAGAAGAGTTTCTTTTAAAGGAAGAGATTTGTTAGATGTTTTTACAACCGAAGGCGCTTAGATCATGAAACTTATAATGTACTGAAATGCACTTTTACTGTCCATGTGCTCATCTCTGAACGGTAAAGTGATTACTAAAATGACATTAGCATTGCATCAGGATTTGAAAACACAAATTGGTATCCGAACAGAAACGGTCTGGTAAAAAGCTTGAGTACAAATAGCAAACTGCACTTGGGCCAAGGTCTTGCAAATGGATCTGCAAGATACAGCGTAATTCACATGTTGAAGGCATTGACAACGCAAGAGGGAAAAAAAGTTATTCAGGGCAAATTTTTTTGAGGGGTCTGGAAAACCTTGGACTTCTGTACCCCACATAACGCTCAGGTTACACTGGAAATTATCTATGTAAAAAAAAAAAAATCAAAATACATTAAAAACTTCAAAGTACTGCAGTGTCAGAAAGTTTATTCAATTACGTTTGTATCACCATGACAGTAACAAAAGTAGTCAGAAAGATAAACATATTATGACCTAAGTAAAATACAATGACTAAAAATCGTATGATTTGCTATCAGTATCAGTAAAACAGACAAAGTTTTTTAAACCCATGTCGATGATAATTGTGATTTAGTAGGCAAAGTCCGTCTCTATCAGTGATTATAACAATAGGAACGCAAAAGAGCGGGAACGCAGTGCTGATATATGTCAATAAAACACTCATCGATTCAATACGCAGTATACCATACATGGATAAAGATGGCATTTTGCCAAGAAAAAGTTTCCACGGACCGGTTCATTATAACTCCAAGGGGGAAGCACCGAGGGTGAGGTTGATTTTATTAAGTGTTGGTAACAAAGCTTGTTGACGTTTAGATATTTTGATTTCACCCCAAGAGGCAAAGTATAATTCCTATTGTATGTTAATTGCCTCCATCTACATGCACCTGCCACTTCACACACAGGTGAAAACATTTTCAGAGGCACCAATTTGTAAAATATTGTCTAAAAGAAATCTGTTTATTTGGATTTTGATCTTTCTAAAAAAAGATAATCCCAGTTGTTAGTTCATAGAACCTAGGCCATATGGCAAAGTGGTAAATGCTTTAGACTTTTGTCGGCGGAATCGACTTCTTCAAAATACCAGAGTTGTTTCTCAAGAGGCAGATGTCTTCTTCTTCGAGAGAATAACTTATCTGATCACGCAATAAGCTTGATGATGTCTTCTTGGTATCAACAAAATTAAAGTCGGGATGTTTTGGGTTTCTCTGATGCCATCCTATTATTGCATAAGATAATTTGGTTGGCGTGACAAACTCAAGTAAATAAGTCCTTAAATGCACATGAGGTAGTTAAATCAAGCACTTGCATAAATTAAATCCCAAAGAGAAATTTCTGTGGACTACTTCAATGGGGATCAACCAAGATGAAAGTAACAGACATTTTTTTGAAGAAAAAAATACATTTTAAACTTTGCATCTTTTTACACAGAAAATACATACTTCATCTTAGTGCACATGACTATAAGCACAAAAAAGGAGGAAAAATACCACAAAAACAGCTACTGAATTCAACACAAAAATGATATTGTGAACATGAAAAACTACTCACTAAATAATTCTTCAATTATGACAATGCCACTGCAGGGGAAACACCCACAAACTTCCTGCATTCACTATATCCGACAACAAGAAAGTTAGTACAGAAATGAGAGAAGTTCTAAAATGAGAGAAGTTCTATACCTTATATGACAATCTCACTACTTGGGAAATACCCCAAAACTTCCCTTGCATTAACCCTAACTCCCTACTGAGTCTTACTAAGAACAGTAATGTATGTAAGTCCGTCGAGATATGTAACTCCTATTGTTATCCATAACAGACTCCTAGATCAGGACAATACCGGACAAGGTAGCATCCTATTGTAAATTAAACATTTTTAGTCATTTGACCTGTTGTTTGGTGTTTTTAATGAAATTAAGCACAAATGAATGAACGGACTCACTCTGCTTTACATAATGCTTCAGGACTAAATCCGCTGAAATCCACCACAAATCCACCAATCCCAAAACTCCACAAGTAGGGGTGGATTTTGATGGAGTTGGGAAGGTTAGGGTTATTTTTTTTCTATCTTGGAGTTTCCTCTACGGCTAAACAACCTCCAGTCCGGATCTATGACTTTCTACATATTGATCTGTATTGCCCATCAGTACCGAGTACAGTAAAGTTCACAAGCCATGATAATCTCTGTTTTTGGAATCACCTGACCTTGGATGCTAGCGCAGCGTGGCCAGTCACGGTAGCGTCAGTCTATCTGTCTCTCCACCTCCCCCAATCATAACAGCTTTTTTGTTCTGTCCATTTCCGGCACTAACTGACCAGACTATTATTGGTGATTAGACTATTATTGGTGATTTATGTCTCATAATTCACAAAACATATCATGCAATTTTTATTTGTGAACAGGAAGGAATCAATCAGGTTTATAATTCTTTGTTTAACGGTCAAACTATCCCAGGTGGAGTAGTTTCATTGCTTAAACTTTGTGAGTAAGCTAGCTAAAAGTACTTGTTTTTTAAGCCAAAATTTGGCAACAGATGTCAACATTTTGAAAGTGCCAAATGTTTTCAAACTACTCTGGAAAGTAAACGACACACACACCATGGAATTCAAAGCTGTTTCGATGACAAAAGGATGTCCAAGAAAAGAGACCTCCCCGGCAGCAGTCGTAGAAAGAAGGTTCCCTTTTTGATTTTGTTTTTTTTCCCTTCAAATTTCTGTTTTGTTCAATAAGTCTGCTGATTTTCATCTGTTCAATGTTTGGACCGTACATGTATGTGTTTGAAGGGGTTTCAAGTATATCACAAAGAGGGGATCTGTACTTTTTTTATCGTCTACTTTGAATGTGACATAGAAAACTAAGCTAGCAACACCCCCTAGAGCTTGTGGATTGTGTTCTCAATGACAAAAGACGTAGGTTTTGAGTCAGTTTGGGTGGGTTCAACTGACAATATGTTCCGATCAACAACACTGAATGGCACTGAACACTTTGGCGTTCGGTTGAATTACCTGTTATGAGACAACCTTGCAACGGCATGAACTTGGCCATTACGTTACAATACAGTAGAAGCCCACCTGCTGGGTTTATGCAGGCGGCTTACCGACGGGTCGTACCCACAATGCACCACACCAGCAGAATGAGTGACGGGCCGAGTGGATTGAAACATCATAACACAAAACCCAGTAGGTTTTGCGGTGGTGTTCTCCTGCGTGGGTTGTTTAGGCCCCATTTTTGGCCCAATCCCTGCGCCATGCCACATGAGTATTCTCTAACAAGCCTCCACAGACTCAACAATTCAGAGACACCTGTCTCTTCTAATTCAATGTTTTCAGTGCCACCCAGGAACTAGACGCCAGTAATTCAACTCTGCGAACCAACCTAATGTCAAATTCCCTTTATTCTCACAAAGGAGACTCCAAACAACAGGACCCGGATTCACCTGACTTCCTCGTACCTTACTTAACTTCTAATGGCTATCAATGAAATGACTTTAAAACCCAACATTACCCTGAAACTTTAAATACTACAAATTGAAAACAATCCTGTCTATTTGTCACATAAATTGCATCATTGTCATTTTTGAAAGTTACATGTATGGAAATTTAATTAACATCTGATTAAAAAAAAATTCAACCAAGAGAAAAATATACTCATCAAAGTCTTTACATCAATAATGAAAAGAAAATTTGACAAATACAAATTACCCTTCAGATAACAGAGACCAAACTCATCCACAATTGAAAAGCAATACTTGTTCCATTGTACGAGTAGCTTGTCCGGTGACATGTTCATTTTCTGGCATCTTAGATGAAACATAAAGTCAGAAGAACATTTTTCAGATGCCTCATCCCACATCACATACATGCAGCAACTTACATGTGTATACATTGTACTCCAAAAGTTCTTGAAGTTCAGGAACAAGGTCAGTCAGATTTGAGGACATAATTTCTTTATGTCATCCTTGTCTTTGGCCTGGATTTGCAATCTTCCAAAACAACTTCATGACAACTTCACAATCCTGAGTCCCCAAGTCCCGACCATCAAACATGAAAACCCAGAGACCTTCTTTAGGTCAGTAACATCTGCTCCATCAAAGTCCCTGGCTGGCCCGCACCTGTTACAACCAAATGACAAATTGACAGTGATTGCCATTGCTACATCGGTTTCATCTGGTAGTCCATATAACCAGGCTGCTTCACGCAACAAATGTTTCCACGTTGGATTGTCCTCCATTTGTATTTCCTTCACCAAGCGTTCAGATGAAGTACCAATCTGCAATCTTCATTTCTGGGCTAAATCTGGTTGCACATAAATTAAAGTCATTCTGTTTTTATCATGACAAGGACGTCTATCAGTCTCCATAAATAATTTCACATTTGATAGAGATAACTGTATGAAGTTGAATTGGAACCAGGAACCGTTGGGGCACGGTACCAGAGCTCTACCAACTGATCTCTCCAGCCCTATTTTGGGGCGGCCTAACTTGTGAGTGTCTTTGTTTTGGGGGCACTAGTCAAAAGTCATAAACCCATACGGACCATGGATCACAACCTATGTAAGTCAAGTCAAAATGCTACCAAAAGGTGGGTTTTTCAATTGATTCAACACATTCACAGCCAAGCTAAAAAGCAAGATGTATGACACACACTTGCATCATACATGTACATGAAATGACTAAGAGACCAGGACGACGCCTATGTGGCTGTTCTTAGAAATCCCTGAAGCCCTTTTAATTGAAACATGCAATTTCATCTCAATTTTACAGCTGCTAGATTAATGGAGCCATGGTTAATGGCTGTGAAAAGGGTACAACCACGGAGAGAAGGATAATGAAGTTGCCCTGGGGGGACTAGCCATGATTCATCACCAATCAACTAAATCATAAATTGTTAATTTTTTTATGAATTTATAATCAAATATTACAAAACCTTTGTTATTTGAAGGATAGTAAAAAAACAACATGCACTATTAATTGTATGATGCACCCCCCCTCCCTCCCGGGAATGGTGTGTCATTGACCAAGATTGGTCATCCATTTATGGAATCCATACACCCCCCTATCCCCCCCCCCCCTGCGTCAGGGAGTGATGTTCCAAATGTATAGTTTTGACGCTATTTAGCAATATTTTTGACCCACCATGAAAAGTGACGCACCCTAATATTACCGTTTCTTTAAGACACCATTTCAAGCCAGTATACAACATGCCAAGAATTAATTATCCTCTAAAAATCTTGTTTACATCTGGTAGAGGCACCCAACCCCTAAGAAAAATTAGTCAACATCTTGTTATTATCCAGCACTTCTCTGGACGGTACATCTGTATGTCACTGTCAGCATGCGACATGGGGAAATCATCGCTCACAGACCAGGAGTTGAAAATGACGGGCAGAGGACTGGACAAAATGACCTTCACTCTAATTGCAACAGTTTATAATTACAACATCATTTCAGTCTTCTTCTTAAAGGGTCCATTCTGAAAATCTGGAGTCACTTACAGTTTCTGCTTGGAAAGATGTACATGCAAACCTGGTTCAAAAGATGCGAAGCCCAAAAACTACAAGACACATTTACTGAAATAAATTAGGACGTGAATCTGTTTTGACAGGCAAGTGAATAAAAAGCTTTTTTAACCACCACATTTGGATTCATGCTTTTTTTTTCCAACTTATGAAACACAGGAACACTATTTCCTACAGAAAAAGAAAAAAAGTACCATAGCTTTGTTCATGTTTATGTGCGTTGTTTCCAACTTAATTTGTCTAGTAAATAAAGCTCTACAAACGGCAGATGATCCAACCCTTTAGCTATCTCGGCCAGTGAAATTAAAGCAATCTGTCATTTGATTTGCCTGGAGGATGCACATGTTGCCTTGCGTTATCACTCTCCCATGTGTTAGCTTCATTAACGCCCCAAAGAAGTCCACTTCCCCCCAGGAATAACACTGTTATCTTGTCATCATTCAACCAGATGCCTTCCAATACTGTTACCTTGGTAAATATTCTTCTTCTTTTTTACAACTTTTAAAAAATAAAGAAATGAAACATCTCAATCGATGGACTGCCAGATGTTGTGAAGTCTAAAAAACCAGATAGACATCATCCATCATGTTGAAAACACTTGACGAAAGCATAGCTCCGTTTCAAAGGCACATCTATCGTCTAACCATTATGGCTAACCATTGATTTCACAATTTGAAGGACCAGTTTTGAGGGAATACACACTGCAAATAATTTTTTTTGAACTGTCAGAGCTACTAACAACAAGACATCCGCATTGTCATTCTGTTATTCAAACATTCACATGTAGGTCCTTTGCTCTTTCAACTAAGCGGCCGCGTCTCTTACATCGCTTCCAAGTGCCGCATTCTGGATCCCTTGGCAGCAGATAGAACCATCTAATTGACCTAAAAGCTTAGACGACACCGACTCAACCCATGCCAAGAGTTGTTTAAATTCTACTATAATCCTTTTACACAAGTAGAATGTAAGTTAAAATGTTTAACCTTTAAAGCTAGGCCATTTTTCAAAATGCTTTGGGTTTGTACTTTGTAATGCAATTGATGATTTTAATTCATTTCATTCAACATAAATTATAATTGGTGCATTTCTTGGTTATGTATTGTGTCGATTTAAGTAGTTTTTTTTAACGTATTTTTTACTGTAGGCCTATCCGATGTATTTTTAATGTATCCAGTTTTTATCAGCGTAAAGTGCATTTGAATATTTGCACATAAAATTGGGGCTTAATAAATAAATAATTATTTTTGTTACTGTATAATGTTAAATATAAATGTGGATTTAATAATCATCATTACCTTTGATCTGAGAAAACTCCCTTTAAAGGGAATATACATCATTTGCTTTTGCTGTAATTTTCAGAAATGGATGGAATTGGGGGGTTGGAAATATATAGCAAATATAGTTACACTGACTTTTTTGAGGTTTGGGGTTTGAAAATGCTATAAAAACCAAGAAAAACAATCACTTTCCTGTAGTCTGGTTCCCTGACTCCATTTAAGAAGAAACAGAGCAGTTTACATATTTTGGGGAATTGTAAGGTCAGGGAACCAGTCTAGCTGGCTTGTACCCCTTCATAGGTGTGTAATCGATTGCAAACAAGTGCGATGGTCAACTGGGGCCAGTATTTGAAAAAAAGCCAGTTTTTTTCCAACGCTGATCGGCCGATCAGCGTTGGAAATTAATACAAAAATACCACTTTTCTTGAAAATGACAGTATACCAGGTGCCATGATTTTACAGAATGCTTTACACTGTCATTCACTAACAGTCCAGCAAGGTATTTCAAAATGATTTGGTAGTTTTATCTTTTGATGTTTGCAAATGTTGTATTTTCCCTTTAAGCAACAAACATATGCACTGAACACACAACATTTGGTCCTGAGGAAAACAAGACCACAAACATTGACAGGCCGTAAATAATGACACAAATATACTATTGTCCACAGAAACACCCATGGCAACAAACAACATTGTTTATTTCTCCATGGGGAAAAAATCCCACGTTGACCCCAGACTGGCAGCAGTTCAATTCCAGGCAACAATGCTACCATTTTTCTAGTAAAAAGCCATTTTTGAAAATTCTTTTATCGTTATAAAACCAGAACAGCCAGTTACAATTTGGAACAAACTGCACAATAGTAACACTGTAGGATTCAGCAATACACAATGGCAAAGAGGGTGCGTTGAACATTTCTGCAGATTTTCACCATTTTCTCGAAACCGTTTTCTATTACTGAAGTAAAATCATTTGCTGTCTCCACATGGTTGAGACATTGGGACAACTTTTTGGGGGGACAAATGCAAAGTTCTATTTTTGTTTCTTTTCCATCTTGAAACTCACAGTCTATTTGATAAATGAATATGTTTTAGAAGAAATTGAGTGGAAACAAAGTCCCCGAACAGAAATAACCGTGAGTTATTATCAAAGAGGTCCTTGCAACTGGGATTTCAGGGTCTGTTTGGCCAAATCTTCTCAAGCAATAACACATGACATCCAAAAAAAAACACAATTATTTCATTATCTTCAAATTCTCAGTCATAATCAGTCTTGTCACGCTTTCTCCCAGAAGACAAGATTAAAAATCATACCCCTCCCCCTACAAGCTCAGGGAAAAAAAAATGCATAAGATAAGATTAAGCTGGAGTACAGGAATGTGGGCAATGTGCGTTTTGCATTCTGAGGTGGAGCATTAGCAGCTACTGTCTTTTGTCCAAGTCTTTAGATGACGTTCTTTTCCTTGGAACTTATAAAGGCTACTTCACCACAGATCAATACCTCATTAGAAACGAGGACAATCGTTCACATGCAGTAATATGCCTCTCTATTCTTTCCTTCTTAGCAATGGAGAGGGAGGGGGGGGGCCCAAAAATCCCAGGATAAAGATCCATACCTCACAAACAAGCTACATGTATTATGGTGATGGATTAGAAAGTATGAAACAGCAAATTTGAAAACACAACTGAAGATATTTTACTGGTGGGAGGGGTGAAAGCTTTGGAGTTGCAGGAAAAGATCGAGTGTTCTGTTTTTCTGAGTCACATTTATATGTAGTTTGTTTTTCCATTAACAGTGCAAGGGAAATAAAGGAGACAAAGTGCATTATTGAAGTGCATTTATGTATGTGGACATCTGTTCTAAGTAATCTGGTGTGTAAAATCAATGACTTTTTTTATCAACTTCAAGTTTCGTCCCATATTTTTCACAATGGGTGTTTCAACAGGTTGACCCATTTCTTCTTTCTTTATTCCTTTTTTTGGGGATACATAATGTGCATGCGGTTGACACGAACTACAAGTTCATAACCAATAGCTATCTTAATGCCCGTATCGCAAATATCAATCACAAAAAGAACAGGTATAATCAATCAGATCACACTACTCAAAACAAACATGCCTTTTGGACAAAGAAAGAAGATGATCGTATCGGGCTCCGAGAAATCAGCACCATGAGGACAGAGTGAAGGGGTCAAAGGTGACTGGAGGGGAGAAGTAGGGGATCAACTTAGTTAGATTGGACTCTGATCAGATCCTGTTGTGTGGAAGTAGATCAACAAACAGGTAGAGAAGGCTGGAAACACCTGCTGCTTACTGGGCCATACTTTGGCAAACAAGTGACTCTATGGTGACTCTTAGGAGCGAGCATGAAGCACTCAATTTCTGAGTAAATGCTGAAAAACACTGGGGTCCAGTCAACCGTCACCTTTGTTTGATCAGGTTCGTTCAGAATCAATACTTGAGAAGAAATTACCTGTGAAACAATCGATCAACCGTACTTGAGCAGAAGCACTAAATGTAAAATACATGTAGACGTTGATAGCTAGAAATTCCGGGACAAAATTAATTTAAATTTGATTTAATTCCAAACAAACAGAAAAAGGGTTTGATATTATGTACCATACAATTCCACTCCTCAACTGTTGAACTAAAGGGCTTTCACTGCTCCAAATTAAAAACAAAAAACCAGTGACATTTCTAACAAAACCTGTCAGCCTGTCATTTTCCACGAGTCTTCTTTTGTTCAAACCGCTGAACTTTTCATGCCACCCACACAATGTTGATGTTAGGCAAGATATGGATTTTATTTAGGCAGCTGTCATTTTGGCAAATGTTTCCAACGACTCTTACCAAGGTGCATCTTAACTCAAATAAACACCGAGGCGCTGCCCTGGACTGCCTTAGGCCAGTGACCTGCATGTACATATGACTGCTGTGTGGTTTATAACAGTGAATGAAGAGTCGTTGTAAACTCCATATCGCATATTAATGAGTGATCAATTTATGATCTCCTTGCCCCTTTTTTTGTCTCTGCCTTTTTTTTCTTCTTGCCTGTTTAAATCAAATAAAAGGTATTGCCTATTGGCAGATTTATCGCATATGATCTCATATTTTATCAACCATTTAAAAACACCCATGTGACGGGCACTTGACCAATAGGAATGGGTAAACTGTCTCAGGTATTTATAAACTTTGGTTAACTTGTAAATCGACACCAGTTGTTTCCTCAGTGGAATCTGCATAAGGCTTCGCAAATGTGGAGGGAAAGCAGTTCACGTTTGACTTTTTGTCGCTGTTTGCAACTTGTCCGTACAGCCATTGTTCAGTAATTGTTATCCAACTCCATTTCAATTACCATAATCATCACTTGGTAATGATATGTATCAAATCCAGTATTAATATTAATGACTCGCTAACAATGACATTTGAATACAAGTACCGGTAGTTGGCACCATGTTTAAAGGGAATACACAACATTTGCTTTTGCTATAATTTTTACAAATGGATGGATTTGGGGGTTAGTTTATAGCAAATATTGTTACACTGACTTGTTTGAAGTTTCGGGTTTGCAGATGCTGGAAAAACCAAGAAAAACAATCATTTTCTTGTAGTCTAGTTCCCCGATCCCACTTAAGATGAAACGGAGCAATTCATAGATGTCGGAGAATTGTAAGGTCAGGGAATCAGTCTAGCTGGCACCCTTTTATAGATGTGTAATCGATTGCAAACAAAATTCCGACCAGTGTTGGAAATTTATACATAAATACCACTTTTCTTGAAAATAACAGCACACCTGGTGCCGTGAATACAGGATGTCTTAGACTGTCATTCAGGTATTTCGTGATTATTTGGTAGTTTTGTTTTTTGATGTTTGCAAATGTTGTATATGCCCTTTAAGACTATAAAACAAGTCATCATGAATTATTAACTTTCAATTAAACTACGTCTGCTCAAACAAAGCCATTGGATTTCCCTCGCTGATATTGGTTCCCATGAACTCATCAACATTGATTGGGTTTTCAACTCCGTCTTTGTTAAAAAAAAGAAAGAATTCAATGAATTCCTAATTTAAAGCAAGTATTTATTTATAAACACAAACACTGTGGCGCTTGACATTTACTTGAATTCTGCATTAGAAAAGCTTCCTTTAGAAGTACAGGTTTGGTTCATGGAACTACTAAGCGCTGAATGTGATGAGCACAAAACTGGCCCCTGGTGATTTCCACCTTTTTTTTTTAATCTAAAGATTTTAGGGTTTTTGTTCTCATATTTTGTATTGTAAACCAGGTTCTAAAAAGGGAATTCTTTACACATAGAACCAAAAATGTTAAGGAGAAAAGCAAAATTTGCATTTTATGTAACATATTCAATAATGGGCAAGGCTTCCTCAGATAAATACTGAACTTTTGTTTCAACAGACAAGTCCATTAAAAACACTTCTTCATATCCGTTTCTCTTCAAAATTCTGAGATCACTTAGCTTCGGATTCTTACCTTTGGTTTTACCGAGAAAGAAACTAAAGTAGAATGATCAACGTCAGTTGTTAAGACCAGTCAATTTCTGAGAACCTCTGATGCTCACTTCCTTAGGTCCCAAACATCTGCATTTCAGGAAAAAAAAGATATCTTGATGTATAAGACATTTGTGTCAAAAATCCTTAAGAAATGCATGTCCATGTACAGTACTTACTTGTACATGTAAATGGTCTAAAACACTTTGAATTCGTAATGCACAACATTGCACATGAAGGTGTTACCGGTAGGCTCTTAATAGCAACATTCTTTTATTACTGTATAGCATTGGGTGTTACTGACATCTTCGCAGTCAATGATACATTTTATTTGATTATATATGGCAAATTTTGACACCCCAACCCCTTTATGCCCAAAACAAATAGAATTGTGCCATCCAAGAATAACTTGTATAAAGATTTTCATGAAAGTATCCAGGCTTGGGCATTAATTACCAGCGACATGGATGTAGGCGCATGCATAGCCCCAAACAAAATTTTAAACACTGTAGTTTATTTAATAAATATTTCAGTAGCATTTGTCCAAGTTTTATTCATAGAACAAGACACACAGGAGGCTATGTGCCGGTATAAGGAGCGTGACTTTGCATGAGTTTGTGATTCTCTAAACAACGAATGCAGGTAGAGTGAGACGTGAGACTGTTTTTGGGACCACTCGATATTTTGTTACTCGGATTATGCATCTGTAGGTTATGCAATGCAATATGGAGAAAAACAGAAGCTTAAAATACCTTTTATTGCAATCTAAAAAGCTTTCGACCGTCTTGGCGTAGGCATTTGATAAAAAAAATATTTATTTAGTCAGGGCCTGTATTAATTTGCATTCAGTAATCACCAATGGTTATATAATTACTTATTTAACCAGCGTTGGGGATTTAGGTAAACAATACCATCGCACCAGATAAAGGCATGAATCAATGTCAATAAGCATGCCGTCCTAGAAGCTTTCCATGAGGGATTTTAATGGGGCAACAGTCCTGTTTGAATCAAAAGTTGTTGGCGTTGCAGTACTTCCTGTTGCATTATCACTGAATAAACACAGAGTGATCCCCAACGGCCAAGATAGAGAAACAGAAAGTTTGGACTGTGGGCCACTTAGATTAAGAAATAAAGAGCAGGCCGTATGCTAAAATGTGTACTTGGATATACATTATTGTACACGTGGCTCTTTGAATTCTTCTGTGTGTTGTTCGAGATTTAAATAGTTCACACCATCACTTGGCACTGCGAATTCTGATACACAGTGGTTTTACAATTTTTAAAAACAATTTATTCATTTATTCAACTACTCAACGATATGAACCAATAGTACCTTGTCCTACAGTGATGGGTTAAAAAAAATTTGGAATGGTCTTGTTCTTGTTTCCTTCTGTAAATTCACAAACCTCTGATTGTCATAAAAATTATTGTAACTCAAAACTTATGAGTTCTGCTTTCAGAATCAATTTTCATATTGCTAACAAAGGATCTTGCGTTTCCAAATGGCCAAACTGTTTGCCGGATATTTTATGAGATTATTAAAAAAGTGGCCCCAGTTTTATCCATCCAGGGTCACCTTTGTCTTGCATGATTTCACAAAGGATACAGGGGGGGGGGGGAGATGAAAAATCAAATTGAATTCACACCAGACGCGAGGTGAAAAAAAAGTCACAGTTCAATCAATTGTAAACTGCTAGGTCCGCACCATTCATTATTAATTACCTTAACAAGGCGGGACAAAACCCAAGATATGTATCCCAGTCCCTGTAAAATAACAACTTCCTGTATTTGGGTCCTGAGGGAGCTTTTAACAATACCTGAGGAAGTGGCAACCATTTGGAATTGTTATCAGCCATTCATTAAACTACTTTTCCAGATCTTGAAATAATTGTTGGGCCATTATCCTTTGTGTCTGGCAAAGCTGTCAAAAATTTTCTTGCTTTGTTTTTTCTTTAAATGTCAGCATTTTAAGGAAAAATAGCTGATCTACAGAGGCCTGCCAGCCTGTACTAAGTAAATACTGCTGGATTTGCAGTTTTTACGTGCATGCATCACTTCCACAGAGAAATGTATCCTACAATTATTGTAAAGCGTAATTTTGTCGCTAAGTGGGGTGAGTGGCCTGCAGACAACCTCTCTCTCGCATTTAAGCAAACATGTACTTCAATAAATTTCAAGTTGAAGTTTTTACGTGCATGCATCACTCCCACAGAGAAATGTATCCTACAATTATTGTAAAGCGTAATTTGTGAGTGGGTTGGGGGTGACCTCTCTGCAACTCTCCTCGTATTTAACCAAACATCCCTTCTTAAACGTTATTTTCAATAAATCTTGAACTTAACATGTACTTCAATAAATTTCAAGTTGAAGTTTTTACGTGCATGCATCACTTGAAGTTCCACAGAGAAATGTATCCTACAATTATTGTAAAGCGAATTTTTTTACCAGTTGAGTGGGCGAGTTAGAGTGACAGTAGCAAACATAATAAATCTTGAAATTAACATGTACTTCAATAAATTTCAAGTTTTCTAAAATTTACTGAAATCCTACTTTTCTAAAATTTACTGAAGAAAAATTCCAGAATTTCATCATAATGAAATAAAATGTCCATGACTGAAGACTGATAGATTCCTCATCTCAATATACCATTTCAAACAAAATTGATAAATGAAGAAAGAGACAAGTCAAAGAGTACACTATCCAGTGAGATTTATTCACAATTTCACATCAACATTTACCTTATGCGCAAATAGCCCTGCAACTAGTGCAAAAGCTTTCTTCCAAGACCCAAGTGTACAGTCAAGAGAACAGCATGACAGAAGGGTAAACTGGCCTCAATCTAGAGGTCAAGGGTACATGTTCATGTTTGGACAAGTTGGCTTCAAGTCCCTCCGAGACAAAACACAATTTGCTGCGCAGACTTGTTGTCCACTTCAACAAGAGGCTTGGTGTAATGCAACCCATGGAGGAGCGTCTCAACTTCTCTGGAAATCACTGTTAAGGTGGTACCCAGACCAAATACAATGGGATAAACAAGGGTTGTGTTTCATTCTAGGACTAGAGCAGTATGAACAAAAGTAATGACATGAACCATCACATTCCAAGCAGAACATTCATGTATGTAATGCCACCATCACAATGTAAACATGTGTTGTTTGGCTATCACATTCTTCCTCCTTAGAAGAGAAACAAATCTGTGGATTTTTTTTTTATTTAGGAGGGGGGCTTTATCAAGATCATGCATAATTCAAACAATAAAGACATAGCTAACACTAAAATTAAATACATTTAAACACTTTCATCAGTGTTTTGTTGTTTATTGACTATTGATGGGAAAAGTGAAAAATCAAACACAGGATGCAGGGGGTTACCAAAGGGGTACAAGAACATGTTTGTCTGGTACTTCAGATCCCACCGAACAATGCCCAAGCAGAACACAACATTGGATAAGAAAGTGTGTTGGTTTGTAAACATAGGAACTCAACACACGGGTAACACAGAGTAACAGAAGAAAAAAATGATGCATAAGGCCAAAAAAAAAAAGTCTCCGGTTTCTGGTATGCGCGCGCGTGGCCGTAGCAAAATGAAAAAGTTTTTTTTTACAAGAGATGATGTCAAAAAAACGCACTCACTGGTTTTTTTGACTGGAATTCTGCTGCTGCAATTTTTTTACGTTTTTTTAGATGGGTTTATGATCGAAGATTATGTTGCCTCTCTGGACTCCCATATATATGCACTGTAAAGTTAGTCGGGCACCCATTTGTCATCAGCAGCCGACATTTGAAAAAAAAAAAAAAAAAAAAACCAAAAAAAAAAAAAAAAAAACCGCGGGGCAAGGCAAGCAGGGCAAGCAGAATACTTTTTTTTTTCTGGCCTAATAAATCTAACAAACAAGAACTGTTGCCTGACATGTTATAAGTACCAGTACATTTTAGAATGAGGTTTTCGTTGAAAATACCAGCACAGTGGTGCCAACTTTCTCTGAAAAAATGCCCTGGAATTGCACTTTCTAAACAATAATTCCAGGAAGATAATTGCACTTCATAGAAGCCTAGCCTACATTGAAGATAAACAATAATTCCTAAACAGCTCCCATAACTTTGTTTTAATTTATTACTTTTCTCTGAACAAAGAATCATAAATTTTGGTTTTATCTCGACAGGACACACCTTTCCACCAGTTTCCAATTCCACAATGACTGTTTTATTAGCACCAAGTTAGCAGAGTTCAGCTTGGCCGTGACAGATTCCTCCTTGTTGCAACAGTTACTGGTCATACTTGGGTATGTTGCAAGGCCAATTTTGGCTTGTAAGATAAACAAACTTAGTCCAGGAATGCTGCGGTGTAACTCCACAGTGTGGATGGGGTAGGGTCATGGATATAAGATGGGATCTTTCAAGCGCTTACAGCTTCATCTGATTTGATTACACATGTTGTGGCCTGTAGCTGCACTCTGCATCTTCCATCCCAATCTGCAGTCGTACAACGTAAAACCCCATTTAGACTGCCCTGCTGATGCAAAATTCATGCTACTCCAGGCAGCCTCTTCACTTGGGACAAACCCACTTAATCCTCTTTCCTTCAGAAGTGTGCATGAAATTCCAATCGGGATTGGAGCCGGGTAATCAGAACATGGAGTGATATAAATACCGTCATGAAGACAGCACTGATACCGCACTGATACAAGCGATACCAAACCCCACTTACACGCTGTCCAATGAAAATGTTTGAGATAGCTTGTAATATTTTGTCGCGGCGCCAGCTCGTGACAGCTTGCATGCTCGGCGTATTTCACTGACAGGTAAACTGAGGATGATGCTGGCTTTTCTGGACGGGTAGAAGAGTCTCCCAAGCATTCCTGCCGATTTCTCGGCAGGGTGAAACTGTCACTCAGAAAGTCAAATGCCACGTCTCTTGCAGTGTTACCGGAGCCAAGCCAAACACAATTACTCTCATTACAGCCACGTTTCATAACTCATCTCACATCAATCATGTTTGTTTGAGACGTTAATCATCCGGGAAGGGTAACTCCGCACAATCAATCCTGACATTTCAAAGTTTCTAATTTCAGTTTGTGTAGATTAACCAAGTCAAACAATTAAAACATTTGGACACCCAAAAAAAATGCCTTCCATTCGAACGCTGCACTGTGCTGTAATTGCTACAAATATAATTGGGAATTGAAATATGGGACTAGATACCAACTAGCGCACTAAGACTGGCTCATTTTGTAAATTGTTCTTTCCTATACATACTAAATGAAAGAAAATATTTCCAAAAAAACTGTTTTGCTCATGAATGTATATTAACTGAAATTTCATTTCAATGGTAATTGAAGAATGTGCACAGAGCCTGTATGTACTGTGAGTGATTGTAGTTTGTACATGTACACTTTGTACAGTCACAGTTCAAATGAAGTAAATTTTGCAAATCAAAGCACACTACATGGACTAAGATGAATCTTTTGTTGCACTAATCCATCAAACAGATCTGGGAATGTGTGTGAGTGTACAAGACATCTACGGTACATGTACATGTACCCTGGGAAATTTAGATTAAGCTTAAACCAGATTAAGGCTTAGACTGCTTGACACGCTTGCCAAAAAAACACACAACCAAGGACATGTGAATTATGAAATAGTTTGAGGCTCTGGCTCCATTAGAAATTACAACTGGAAAAAAACAGGCTTACCAAAGTCTGGGATATTCAAAGTAATTTCGCTTACATGTACGTTGACTAGTGTGGAGTGAAAAGCCACATGCATTGAGGCATTGAAAGTTAAAAAAATTTTCAGTAATGCTTAGACCCCAAGTCTAAAATTACAATAAAATGGTGATGTTCCTGGCCAAAAAAAAAACTATAAAAAAGGCTTCTTGAACATGTAGAGAGATTCATTCATTCTATTCCGCAGAATTTACCTGATTCACTAAGGTTTACTTTGACCACAGTTGCCATTTAAATGTGAAAAGTTCTATGAAATTCAATCCCAACGTAAACCTGTAATCTACACCAGACATGAAATCAGACATGATGTTCGGCCAACAATACGCTACAGAAATATCAAATTATAACTTGTCTTCCTCCAGAATGCTCGGATTTCATGCCTTCAATCCTTTTTGAAGGCCTGAGGTCTCATAAATGTTGACAACTGTTGGACAGTGATCAAACAATTTCTGATACTTTTTATAAAGCGGAGATATTTTACAAAACATTCCTGTTATAATACAAAGTTTTGCTCCACAACAGTAGTATAAGCAGCACAGGAGCTCTGCGCAAATGTGAAATAAAGGAATAGGTTCACGTTCAAAACTGAATGATGCTGGACATGATCTGTGCATGGTCTTCATCAAAAACCATGGTTACCATGTCATGTACAGTTTAATCACCAAACGACAACACGTTCAACAGCTGCAATGTTTGTTATTAATGATGACATTCATGCCATCGTGGGGCACATCTATGTTGCCAGGTTTCAGTGCGAAGTAAAACATGAAGGAATTCTTGAATGTTGAAATCATCCAGCAGTCCCTGGAGCCTCATCAGAGCTATTTGCAGTCACCTCATCTAAACCGTTCCAGATGCCCAGGTCCAATGTTTGATAGTAAAATAAAACAGAATGGCTCTTCAGTTCTGGGAACTAAGCACAAAGCTGGAATGCACTCATCCCCCTTTTTTTAATGTCATCGCTTCAGTTTTTAAATGTCATCACTACTGTATGGAGCACCAACAATTTAAATGAAATAGTTTTTTGAAGAATAGGTTGTTTTTTTATATATACACAAGTTGCTAAATTAAAAAATACCAAAACTTTTCATAATTTTTAGAAACTAATACTTTTCCCCCATATCCTAACAAGGAAGTTTACAGCCTTGTATTGTTTTAAGTAAATACAAACCCAAACTTTTTGGGGACTAGACAAAAACGTTACATAAAAAATAAATACAAACAAATTGTCAAAATATAGAAACCATTTAATCTCTTAACATTTACACCATAATAGTTGTTTCAATTGTTTCTAGCTGAAACAGCACATCATTTGAAACTGATGAAGGAAAAGAATCAGTGAACATCAGAGATTCCTTGTCTTTTAATTATTGTACAATCAAAAAGACTATGGCCAGTAATTTACATTTTCATCATCTACATGGAAATGAAGGCGATTGTGCACTGTGCAGTTAGGCCAAAAAAAATAAGTCTCCGGTTTCTGGTATGCGCGCGCGTCGCCGTAGCCATGCGCGTCGGCAAAATGAAAAAGTTTTTTTATCAATGAAAGATGATGTCTCAAAACCGCCAAACTCACTGGTTTGACTGGAATCCTGCTGCTGCACAATTTTAACGTGTTTTTAGATGGGGTTATGATCGAGAATAAGCTTTATGTGGCCTCTCTGGTCTCCCATTAATATTTGCACTAAGTTTAGTCGGGCACCATTTGCAGTCATCAGCCAACATTTGAAGCAAAAAAAAACAGGTAAAAAAAAAAAAAAAGCACCACTTTTTGGGCAAGCTCCATACCAGAAACCGGAGACTTTTTTGGGGAGCCTTACGGGCCCTGATACTATAATTAATAAGAGAACAAAATTCCACTTTTAAGTTATTAAATACCAAACAAGTAGGGACATTTAAAACCAAGTGGATAGAGGGCAGTGTTTTGTTTTTTTGAGGGAAATTACGAGTTAAAAGGACGATGAAGACGACAAAACGCAACATAGAAATAAAGATGGCAATCAAGAACAGTGAATGCCCAAACCGCGTTGACTCAACTAAAATGCGCAAGAAAATTTTATTTTCTACCAAATAAGATAATATTCAAAATTACAAAAAATAGTGTCATTACAATTAATAGAAGCCTGCTTTAGTTTAAGTTGCAAAACTTGTTATGGTATGATAAAAAAAGGTTGTGACACTAACTTGACCAAAACTAAAGAGGGGCCCTAACCTAGTCACAGAAATGAAAAACCCAACTGCCCTGCCCCCACAAAAAAAAAGACAACCCAGAAAAACAGAAAAGAATAGGTCTCACTTAGTTTTATCATTTTTTTAATTTTTGCTTTAATATTAAGTCTAAATTCCCACAACCTCCCCAAAAAATCACAAAACACCCATGGTCTAGTCATTTTCAGAGCTACCGCATGGTTTTCAGGCGACCCAATGGCGGCACTACGCTGGGATAAAAGGGTCATTCTTCCCACGAACCAACCAAACGACATCGACACCAGGTCAACTCAAAATGAAACTTCTCAACTTTCGAAACCCGCAAAAGCAGACGCATTTTTAACGACTTCAAAACCTCTTTCTTTACTTCAAAAACTACAAATTACTGATACGATTAAATCTTATCTTCAAGAAATTCGTAACAGTTTGCAAATTTAAGCAAAATGTGTGATTTTACGATGGGTTTTCCACCTCCATGTCTAAACCATTTCGATTTGCGGTCGGGGCCGGTTGGGCGATGAAACGATTGGGCACATACTGAGCACGTTGTCGTGTCCACCAAATGGTACCGCAGTATACGGCATTAACAATGGCCCACTTATCACCTCTTCCGATACCAACTCAACCATCCCACAAAACACTCCCAAAAATCACACCAAACTTACCTTTAATAACTATTCCACTCCATCAGAGCATCAGTACAGATCCTCTTCGACCAGACTGTATCTTCTTTACGAGTTTTCCACAGGAAAAAAGCAATCCTAGGGCCAGTTTTTCTCCGGTAAAGTTACGAGAATGGTCCCGAAATTTCTCTCCACTTTGTAACTGGTATGCTGCGCTATGCGTAAATATAAATGCGTACGTTACATAGCTGAAAAGTTGGCCCCATCGTAATCAGCTGCATACATCGTGCGTGTACATTCTTCGAAATGTTGACAGTACGGTACGGGGAGGTGCCAAAATGGACGATTCCATTCAGTTACGGGAGACACGCGTAATTGATTGGCACCGCGTGGGAAAGAAAAAAAGGCCACCAAACTGTGTCATGTGACGCACGATAAGCATTGTAAAAATTCCTACTACCAGATCTCATCCAAAATATAGTTCCAATATCTAGATGGATAAATCTGTACTAGAAGTGGAAAGTTATATTATGTTGTGTTCTATATGTTAACATTTTAAGATCGTTATCTTTGCGATGGGCTAAGATAATCTCACAGGTCATTCACCTTCTGGCTCCGATCCTTTATGACGTCAGAGGGTTTAATTCAAGACCCCACTGTATCTGAGTACACTGATGTTTATGCTCCCCACACAGTTTGTCCATCGCTAAATAATGAAAGGTTTGCGGAAACACCCATGTGCGAATAATTTCTCAACTAAGAGAATGGTTCTGAAAAGAACCAGAGGTATAAACTTGACGTCCCGGTCAGTATGCTCTGACCGTCTTCAGGAGAATGACGGTCAGAGCATACTGACCGGAACGTCGAGTTTATACCTCTGGTTCTTTTTAGAACCATTCTCTTAGTTGAGAAATTATTCGCACATGGTGTTTCCGCAAACCTTTCATTATTAGGTATCTCCACGGTCCACCATGCAAAGCCTCAAATCTTACTTATTTGTCCATCGCTGTTCATCTTTTTTATCGGGCATTTATTGTCCATGTGGGGCTCTTAAATTTCCGAGCTATGTATTCACTGTATACAGTCATTGTCAAAAATATTAGTTAAATTTCGTTTTATTCCTCCAACATTGGCAGTGAAAGAAGAAGTCTTCGGATAATTTTCATCATTTTAGGAACATTTTATATATAAAAATAATAATAATCTGGCCTCTTCCGAGATGTTCAATCCAGGGAGTAGCTTTGGATGCTTTGGGCAATGCCTCATACATGTAAAACTGATTCGATATAAATTTAGTCCAAATAATATGCATTTGAATTTACTGCGACCATAAATATCTTGTCACGAAATCGAAAAATAAGAACATCTGCCTAGCCTAAGGTTTTACAGGGGATTGGTCAGTGAAGGAAAACAATCAGGCAGCACTTTCTCTTGAAATAAAACCAATTCTTCACAAAACGAAGTAGCAAGTTTTTATGCCCTCTTTTCCAGGTAAAAACTATTGATTTACCCAGTTATTTGCCCGGGAATAGTTGCTACGCCCCACTTACTCAGCGCTCATTCCGATCCCAAGATTAAGCTAAGTTAAATTTCAAAAGACTCACGACGGAGTGCCAGGATTGAAATGACAATACTCCGTCACGAATCCATCCATCACAGCTATAGATTTCGTTTTGTGGTCATTACCATTTCTAAGCAGAGGTAATTATGACCTCAACTTCAAGTCTCGGCAGAGAGAGATTTCAATCAAGATGGAAAAAATCGCCTTAGGTTACTAGGTAAGTGTTAAGTTGTGATTTCCCAAGTTTCAATACAAACTTAAGTTCAGTTTTCTCTGTGTACATTTCCAACTTTCTGCTGCTCAAACTGCTTGTTCAAACTGTTTATGGCTTATTCAATGGTTCTCTCTCAGCGCTTTGTTCTCCAGATTAT